>JAVTVY010016515.1:0-59991 GCA_036873755.1 Hanleya hanleyi | reverse complement strand
GCGATGATCAAGAGGATCGCCAATGTAGACTGTAAGTTATCACTCCTCTCATCTCCGTGAGTGTGGAGACGCTAAACTAGGGGGCGATGATCAAGAGGATCGCCACTGTAGACCGTAAGTTATCATCTCTCTCATCTCTGTGAGTGAGGAGACGCTCAGCCAGGTAGCGATGATCAAGAGGATCGCCAATGTAGACTGTAAGTTATCACTCCTCTCATCTCCGTGAGTGTGGAGACGCTAACCTAGGGGGCGATGATCAAGAGGATCCCACTGTAGACTGCAAGTTAACATCTCTCTCACCTCTGGGAGTATGGAGGCTCTCAACTAGGGGGCGATGATCAAGGGGATCGCCACTGTAGACCGTAAGTTATCATCTCTCTCATATCTGTGAGTGTGGAGGCGCTCGACTAAGGGGCGATGATCAGGAGGATCGCCAATGTAGACTGTAAGTTATCACTTCTCTCATCTCCGTGAGTGTGAAGACGCTAAACTAGTGGGCGATGATCAAGGGGATCGCTCGATTAGAGGCGATAATCAAGAGGATCGTCACTGTTGGCCGTAAGATATCATCTCTCTGACATCTGTGAGTGTGGAGGCGCTCAACTAGGGGACAATGATCAAGAAGATCCCACTGTAGACCGTAAGTTATTATCTCTCTGACATCTGTGGGTGTGGAGGCGCTCGGGTAGGTGCGATGATTAAGAGAATCGCCACTGTTGATCGTAAATTATCATCACTCTCATCGATGTGAGTGTGGAGGCGCTCAACTAGGGCTTGATTATCAAGAGGGTGGCCAGTATAGACCATAAGTTATCATCACTCTCATCTCTGTGAGTGAGGAGGCGCTCAACTAGGGGGCGATTATCAAGAGGATCGCCAGTGTAGACCGTAAGTTATCATCTCTCTCATATCGGTGAATGTGGAGGCGCTCGACTTGGGGGGGCTGTTGATATATTCCAACATGTCTCATCGAAGCTTCTTCGATGTTGTCTGCCGATCAACCGCTTGACTCCGTCATGACCGAATTCTCTCTTCACAATGACCAGCGCTTCGTCCTAATTCGTCCTGACCCGCTGTCAGGCCTACGTATATTTGAACGATTTGTTGTGATCGTTATTACCCCTCGACGTGCTGGAATGGTTGGAATGAATCTCGTCGCGCGTCACGTGTTTCATATTATTTTCTTTCTGTTTGCAGACAGAAGTCCTCGTTGGTCTGTTCCGGTCAGGGGGACTGTATGTGGGCAGTGCCAGTGCAGACAGAGGATAAAAATCTCCCCAGAGGTTCAGTGGGGATTTTCTGTCAATGCGACGACTACTCATGTGACCTGTATGATGGCATGCTCTGTGGAGGTTAGTTACACCTGCATGATGGCATGCTCTGTGAAGGTTAGTTACACCTGTATGATGGCATGCTCTGTGGAGATTAGTTACACCTGCATGATGGCATGCTCTGTGGAGGTTGATTACACCTGTATGATGGCATGCTCTGTGGAGGTTGATTACACCTGTATGATGGCAGGCTCTGTGGAGGTTAGTTACACCTGCATGATGGCATGCTCTGTGGAGGTTGATTACACCTGTATGATGGCATGCTCTGTGGAGGTTGATTACACCTGTATGATGGCATGCGCTGTGAAGATTAGTTACACCTGCATGATGGCATGCTCTGCGGAGGTTAGTTACACCTGCATGATGGCATGCTCTGCGGAGATTAGTTACACCTGTATGATGGCATGCTCTGTGAATGTTAGTTACACCTGCATGATGGCATGCTCTGTGAAGGTTAGTTACACCTGTATGATGGCATGCTCTGTGGAGGTTAGTTACATCTGCATGATGGCATGCTCTGTGAAGGTTAGTTACACCTGTATGATGGCATGCTCTGTGGAGATTAGTTACACCTGCATGATGGCATGCTCTGTGGAGGTTGATTACACCTGTATGATGGCATGCTCTGTGGAGGTTGATTACACCTGTATGATGGCAGGCTCTGTGGAGGTTAGTTACACCTGCATGATGGCATGCTCTGTGGAGGTTGATTACACCTGTATGATGGCATGCTCTGTGGAGGTTGATTACACCTGTATGATGGCATGCGCTGTGAAGATTAGTTACACCTGCATGATGGCATGCTCTGCGGAGGTTAGTTACACCTGCATGATGGCATGCTCTGCGGAGATTAGTTACACCTGTATGATGGCATGCTCTGTGGAGATTAGTTACACCTGCATGACCTGTCTCGGAGGCTGTGTCCATCAATAAAGTCTGAATGCGCATGCGAGGTGAATAGGCCTACTACAGATCAGCCGCATCAGAAAAGCTTTCACCGCTTGGCGTTAACAGTTGGATGAACTAGAATACTGGATTTTGTAGATACGCCTTCTTGGGAAATAATGTTTAAAGACAATTTTAGCAGAAATTTCAATGGAAAAATTAGATAATGGCTAGTATTTAATCGATTCACCGGAGTCGATATTTTCGATTCCTTGACTAGATTTTCAATAGATTATTAAAGAACTAGGCCTATGTGTGATACAATATTAATGAAATAGCGAAGGTCACTTCTAAGTTTTCTGTGTATAAATCAATGATAAACTTCAAGATTGGATAACGGTTATGTTTTTTAAGGACCCACTAGAGGACGATGTCGGTGTGGACAATGTGTGTGTCATCCAGAGTACAATGGAACGTCCTGTGACTGTCAGATAAGCCAGAAAACTTGTACTGCTCCAAGTGGGGTACGTTTATACCCTACTTTCTAAAGGTCATATTATATCCTGGATGTCAACTTAAAAAATCGTTAGGTCAACCTAACCACGTAAACAGATAGGATAAGTGTATTGCGCATGTTGGGGCATTTCCTAAATTTGATAGAGATGCAATAAATGTAGACTCTGGATCATGTGTAGACTATGTGACTCTTTGAAGATGATGGCCGTCCACGACTGTTGCAATAGCCTGACATCATTGGTCGATACTACCAGGCAAATAATCCTGTCGTCTGACTGGCAATAGACAGTAGTAGTAGGGTCTACTGAAATTGAGTCATATTGGCCTCAAAAATTTGCATATTGGGGAGGTCACAGAGGTCAAGTGCGCTATAGTTCCGGCAGAATGACCAAAAGCTACCTCCAACACAGGAGAGTTCCAATTGTTGCAGGGAATGTATTCATCCGCGGTGATGCGGTCTGGCGGTGATGCGGTCGCGGGAAAAAGCTTCCGCGGAGAAAAAGTAGTCCCCAGACTTCAAATACGCTGCATGGTCCGATTGGGTCGAGTGAGGTATCAAAGTGAAGCATTCGTGAAGGGGCATCTGATGGGCTGGGTGTGGGGTTGAAATGTCGGCATTCTGCGCATGCGCGGTGGCCAAAGGGTATGAAAATAGACGTTTTGGAGCTAGGGGAGTCCCTAGTGGACCGATTCGGTCGAGTGAGGTATCAAAGTGAAGCATTCGTGAAGGAGCGTCTGATGGGCTGGGTGTGGGGTTGAAATATCGGCATTCTGCGCATGCGCGGTGGCCAAAGGGTATGAAAATAGACGTTTTGGAGCTAGGGGAGCCACTAATGGTCCGATGGGGTCATATGAGGTATCAATGTGAAGCCTATGTGAGGGGCATCTGATGGGGCTGGGTGTGGGAGTTGGAAATATCGGCATTCTGCGCATGCGCGGTGGCCAAAGGGTATGAAAATAGACGTTTTGGAGCTAGGGCCCTTAATGCCCGATGGGGTCATATGAGGTAACATGTGAAGCCTATGTGAGGGGGCATCTGATGGGCTGGGTGGGATTGAAATATCGGCATTCCCTGCATGCGCGGTGGCCAAAGGGTATGAAAATAGACGTTTTGGAGCTAGGAGCCTCAATGGTCCGATGGGGTCATATGAGGTATCAATGTGAAGCCTATGTGAGGGGCATCTGATGGGCTGGGTGGATTGAAAACCGGCATTCTGCGCATGCATGGTGGCCAAAGGGTATGGAAATAGACGTTTTGGAGCTAGGGGAGCCACTAATGGTCCAATGGAGTTGTA
Source organism: Hanleya hanleyi (assembly GCA_036873755.1). Lineage (NCBI taxonomy): Eukaryota > Metazoa > Mollusca > Polyplacophora > Lepidopleurida > Hanleyidae > Hanleya > Hanleya hanleyi. Next base: position 55,964 of record JAVTVY010016515.1, on the reverse strand, counting down.
TGAGGTATCAATGTGAAGCCTATGTGAAGGGGCATCCAGTCATGGGTGGGTGCATGTAAAAATTTTCCTGAAAAAAACAAAAAAAACGGAACACGGACTTTATCGAAAAATCCGGGGAAATGCCTATATGGGGTATGGGGGGTATATAGGTCGCCGGGCTTATTGGGAGTTGCCTATCAATAGAGTTATCTCCCCCTAGTTCCAGGGTGGGTGTATGTAAAATTTTTCCTGAAAAAATACGGAACAAGGACTTTATCCTAAATTACGGGAAAATGCCTATATGGGGTATGGGGGGGTATAGGACCATCCTGGGAAACCTACTTCTCTACATTTGCGGTATAGGTTGTGGGGTCTCGTTTTCTTAGTCTCGTCAAGACAAACATGATAGGAAGTGTCCCGGCACGACACGGTGAAATTTTTGAAAAAAGTCACCGAGGCCTGGGTAGGCCCATAGGCCTATACTGCATGGCTATGGGTGTATTGGTCCATACGGGGTGGACGTTTTGGGATCTAGGTGGGCCACTAATGGTCCAATGGTGTCGTATGAGGTCTTATTTTGAAGCTCTCGAGGAGGAGCATCCGCCTGGACTAATGGTTCGTACGTTGTCAATAGTCTGCGCATGCGCAGTCTGGCCGTAGTATAGAAACCAGCCATTTTGGGGGGTATGTGGGTGTGTGTTTGGGGTAGACTATTCACGGTTCGAATGGGTCGTGGAAGGTGTCAAAGTGAAGCTTGTGTGGGTTAGAGTCAGAATGGCGTGTTTTTAAGTGCAAGTCGCGTCAATGTGCGCATGCGCAGCCTGGCCGTAGTATAGAAAGCAGGCATTTTTGGGGGTGTGTGTGGGTGTGTTTGGGTTAGAGATGGGCTATTCACGGTCCGAATGCGTCCTGCGAGGTGTCATTTTGTAGCTCTCGGGGTGTAGATCCCGATTTGAGGGCTGTCCACAGCATCTGTGACGTCATTGGTGACGTCTTCAGTAGGAGTAGTAGCGAAAGTGAGCATTTTGGGGCAGTGAAGGAAGGTATTTGGGGTAGAGATGCTCCATTCTCAGTCCGAATGCGTCGTGTGGGGTGTCATCTTGTAGTTCTCGGGGTGCAGACCTCGATATGAGGGCTGTTCACAGCATCTGTGACGTCATTGGTGACGTCATCAGTAGGAGTAGTAGCGAAAGTGAGCATTTTGGGGCAGTGAAGGATGGTATTTGGTGTAGAGATGGACCATCCTTGGTTTGTGCGTGTGTATGTGTGTGTGTATGTATGCCTCTGTGTGTGTATGTGTGTGCTTGCGAGTGTGTTTCTTGGATCGGAGCTCTTGGAGCTCAAAGCCTGTGGAGCTCAGAGCTCGGAAGTGACATTTGCATATGACCTCTGTGAGGTCACTTCCGCTTCCGTTCACGTGACCGGAACTGACCTTTGACCCGGCGCGCAAAGGTTTCCACCGCGGTGGAAACCTTTACACCGCGCGCGCCGGGGTCCATCTCTACACCAAATACCATCCTTCACTGCCCCAAAATGCTCACTTTCGCTACTACTCCTACTGATAACGTCACCAATGACGTCACAGATGCTGTGGACAGCCCTCAAATCGAGGGCTGCACCCCGAGAACTACAAGATGACACCCCACACGACGCATTCGGACTGAGAATGGAGCATCTCTACCCCAAATACCTTCCTTCACTGCCCCAAAATGCTCACTTTCGCTACTACTCCTACTGTTGACGTCACCAATGACGTCACAGATGCTGTGGACAGCCCTCAAATCGGGGTCTACACCCCGAGAGCTACAAAATGACACCTCCCAAGACGCATTCGGACCGTGAATAGCCCATCTCTAACCCAAACACATCCACACACACCCCCAAAAATGCCTGCTTTCTATACTACGGCCAGGCTGCGCATGCGCACATTGACGCGACTTGCACTTAAAAACACGCCATTCTGACTCTAACCCACACAAGCTTCACTTTGACACCTTCCACGACCCATTCGAACCGTGAATAGTCCATCTCTACCCCAGACACACACCCACATACCCCCCAAAATGCCTGGTTTCTATACTACGGCCAGACTGCGCATGCGCAGACTATTGACAACGTACGAACCATTAGTCCAGGCGGATGCTGCTCCTCGAGAGCTTCAAAATAAGACCTCATACGACACCATTGGACCATTAGTGGCCCACCTAGATCCCAAAACGTCCACCCCGTATGGACCAATACACCCATAGCCATGCAGTATAGGCCTATGGGCCTACCCAGGCCTCGGTGACTTTTTTCAAAAATTTCACCGTTTCGTGCCGGGACACTTCCTATCATGTTTGTCTTGACGAGACTAAGAAAACAAATCCAAACAACCATACCGCAAATGTCTAGAAGTAGGTTTCCCAGTGGGGCAAACATTGGTCCTATACCCCTAGTATGGGACTATATGGATCTCCCTGAACTTTTTTTCAAAAATTTCACCGTTTCGTGCCGGGACACTTCCTATCGTGTTCTAAATGACGAGACTAAGAAAACAAATCCAAACAACCATACCGCAAATGTCTAGAAGTAGGTTTCCCAGTGGGACAAACATTGGTCCTATACCCCCAGTATGGGACTATATGGGACTATATGGGTCTCGGTGACTTTTTTCAAAAATTTCATGTTCTAAATGACGAGACTAAGAAAACAAATCCAAACAACCATACCGCAAATGTAAATTTTTGAGGCCAATATGACTCAATTTCAGTAGATATCGTCTTCGTCGTGTCTGGGTACACGACCTGACCCCGCTAACTGATTAGAAAAGCCAATGTCCACTAGACTCATGGACAGCCTCTATCACTTATACAAGCTGCTAAGTACACTGTCAAAAAAAAGTGTGCATATCCTGAACACTGAAATGCACACTGTATGTGTGTGTGTATGTATGCCTCTGTGTGTGTATGTGTGTGCTTGCGAGTGTGTTTCTTGGATCGGAGCTCTTGGAGCTCAAAGCCTGTGGAGCTCAGAGCTCGGAAGTGACATTTGCATATGACCTCTGTGAGGTCACTTCCGCTTCCGTTCACGTGACCGGAACTGACCTTTGACCCCGGCGCGCAAAGGTTTCCACTGCGGTGGAAACCTTTACACCGCGCGCGCCGGGGTCCATCTCTACACCAAATACCATCCTTCACTGCCCCAAAATGCTCACTTTCGCTGCTACTCCTACTGATGACGTCACCAATGACGTCACAGATGCTGTGGACAGCCCTCAAATCGAGGTCTGCACCCCGAGAACTACAAGATGACACCCCACACGACGCATTCGGACTGAGAATGGAGCATCTCTACCCCAAATACCTTCCTTCACTGCCCCAAAATGCTCACTTTCGCTACTACTCCTACTGATGACGTCACCAATGACGTCACAGATGCTGTGGACAGCCCTCAAATCGGGTCTACACCCCGAGAGCTACAAAATGACACCTCCCAGGACGCATTCGGACCGTGAATAGCCCATCTCTAACCCAAACACACCCACACACACCCCCAAAAATGCCTGCTTTCTATACTACGGCCAGGCTGCGCATGCGCACATTGACGCGACTTGGACTTAAAAACAGCCGGATGAATACATTCAGGGGCAGATGAATACATTCCCTGCAACAATTGGAACTCTCCTGTGTTGGAGGTAGCTTTTGGTCATTCTGCCGGAACTATAGCGCACTTGACCTCTGTGACCTCCCCGTGACCTCAATATGCAAATTTTTGAGGCCAATATGACTCAATTTCAGTAGACCCTACTACTGACAGTATCTCACGCATTTTACTTTCTAGGAGTTAAACAATGACCTCTTTATCAGGAACTTTTGCAGTCAATTCTAGTAGTGATTGAAGCACGACCTGATAAGGAAGGTGGTTTCATTACTGTCAAAAACTAACCGCTGAAACCCTTTTATCATGGTTCATTGAGCAAGGTCTTTTGCTTCCAATACTAGTAATTCCTTGATCAGAGGGTCATTTAATATACTGTAAGAAAAATCATCCAGTGAAAATCGGTGTTCATTGCATGCCTTTAATCATGGTCCAGTGACCTACTCAGTTAAAGATATTATAATGAAGATGATGTATTTCTGCCCCAGGTGAAATGTAATGGACAGGGAGAGTGTGTCTGTGGGAAATGTAAGTGTCTCAAGGAGTCCAGGTGTTACGGAGATTTTTGTGAACATTGTCCGGTAAGTATACGCTCATAAGTAATGATCACTCTCTCTCTCTTGTGAAGTTATGTCTAATGATGCATAATCTGAAAATACCCGGATGTTTCTCTGAGAGCGCCATCTATCTGTATCATTTTTTACCTCTCAAGGAATTATGACCTAGGTGTATTGCCGTGGTCATGTACGTCCGTCATTTTATTGGCGCAATATCTGCAGAACCGGGTTAGGTAAATGTAGTGACAAACTTTTGGAAACTGATTCATCTAGATATAGATCATGTGCCTATTGAAATTACAAAATCAGATATTATTACATCCGAAAAGGGGCATAACTCCGTGAAATTTGGGTCGAAGTGCGTCTGACCTATAATACCTAGATGAATAAATGTTTTTTTCAAAATGTAGTCCGTGAATCTAACACGGTTCTGCATATATGGCGGCAACGGACAGAATGAACTTGACAACAATACCCCTTGACCAAGCAGAAGATCCTGAGTAAATTCAAAATTTAGGTCATGAGTGTGTGCATAAAAATTGTGTTTTCGTCGTTTTTCTTAAAATATTTTTCCTTTTACGCATGAAAGTGCACACAATTATTTTAATCCATTTCCTAATTTCGTATGTAGTTTTATCCGGAGAAAGTAACATAAATAAATAAAAAATTAAAAAATCTATCCCAAAAAGCATTTTCAAAATATGATGTCACTGTGATGTCACTAAGGCAGCCATCTTGGAACTTTTTAGATTTTCCTATAGCGCTTGAGTCAAAGATATGTCATAGAGATTTTCCACTCCGTAGCCGTTGGATTAATAAATAAATTAGGGGTTCCAAAATGACCTCCTGACTTCCGCATTACAATGGCAGCAATCTTGAATTTGGCGGCCATCTTCGTATAATTTCAAGTGGGCCCATAGCAAATTTTAATCAGCCGATCGAGTACTATAAATGTGCCAAGTTTCAAGTTTCATGCACCTCAGTGTGCAGAATTAACACAATTTCATGCACCATATTGCAGTACTATTACAGTCCTGCGTTCTCGCAATGTTACAATTGTCTTACAGCCCTGCGTTATCACAATGTCACTATTTTCTTACAGTTCTGCGTTCTCACAATGTTACTATTTTTTTACAGTCCTGCGTTCACACAATGTTACTATTTTCTTACAGTACTGTGTTCTCACAATGTTACTATTTTCTTACAGTCCTGCGTTCTCACAATGTTACTATTTTCTTACAGTTCTGCCTTCTCACAATGTTACTATTTTCTTACAGTCCTGCGTTCTCACAATGTTACTATTTTCTTACAGTTCTGCCTTCTCACAATGTTACTATTTTCTTACAGTCCTGCGTTCTCACAATGTTACTATTTTCTTACAGTTCTGCGTTCTCACAATGTTACTATATTCTTATAGTCCTGCGTTCTCACAATGTTACTATTTTCTTACAGTCCTGCGTTCTCACAATGTTACTATTTTCTTACAGTCCTGCGTTGGTAACTGTAATTGTAACCGGGACTGTGTCAACTGTCGACTCTTCAAGACTGGGATATACACGCCTGAAGAATGCGAGAATAAGTGCGCAGACATCGATATAACAGAGGCTGATATACTAGAGGGTGAGTCACTCTGCTGAAATTCACTCAAAATCTATAAAAATGGAATTATTTTAATAGTCATACAATTTTTTTTACATATTTTCAATAGTGTTTCTATCTGGGGTCTAAAATCAGTAGCTACGAGAAGCCGTTACTCGATACGCCCATAACGCATTGTGTGACAGAAGAACGTCGAGTGTTTCATGCAAAATTAATATATGTATATTGTTGGTTTACTAATTTCAGAAAGTGATAATGCGACAACATGTCAGGAAAAGTTTGCTGATGAAAGCGGGTGTACGTTCAAGTTTAGCTACGTTTATGGAAGTGACAATAAACTTCACATAAACGCTCAGAAAATAAAAGGTTAGTACCCATACTTTTTTGTGTATGCTCTTCTCTGTTTCTTGCGAGAAAGTTAAGTACCGATATGTTTTTTGGTATTTTGAGTAGTGGAGTAGTAATTCAAGGTGGCCAACACAGAATGGACATTTTATAACAACTTAAAATAAGAACAATCTAATTTGATTGCTGAATTTATGATCTTTGACCTTCGAATATACAGTTTGCCCGGAGCCAGTTGACCTCCTGCCGATTATTCTGGGGGTGACCGGTGGCGTGCTGTTGGTCGGGATCATTCTACTGATCTGTTGGAAAATATTCATCACACTCTATGATCAAATGGAGTACAAACGATTCCAGGAGGAAATCGACCAGGCTAGATGGGCCTCTGTAAGTATATCAAGCAACAAGTAACAAGCAATCGCTTGTGACTGAATTGAAACTGGCCAACACCGACAAATGGTGCGAATTTTCAACCGGCAATCTTCCGCCATTCTCTGATGGTCAATGTCAGACGTGTAATCTCTTGCCATCCGTAACCTCGTGCAGTTTGTAACTTACTGCAGCCCACAAATGCCCAATTCCACAGCACGCGTTTTGACAACCACATCTGAAAAATAACCCTCGTGTTATTCAATGGTTCCGTACGTGCAACATAAGAACCACATTTTTGACGCACGACAAAATTAGAACCAGAGCTATTTCAACGCATTTTCACTGCAGCACGTCGTCGAGTCGCCTGCTGTGGAAATGCGCCAATAACGTGTCGATGTCGTTCGCATGTCGTGACGCTTGCTGTGGAAATGGGCCGTAAGTTCTCGCCCGTAACCTGCTGTAGCCCACAACATTCTGCAGCTTGTACACCTCTTGTAGATTGTAAACTGGAGCAGCCTGTAAACTTCTGCAGCCTGTAATCTCCTGTGGTCTGTAACCTCTTGCAGACTGTAATCGCCTGCAGCTTGTAACCTCTTGCAGCCTGTAACCTCATGCTATCTGTAATCTCCTGCAGCTTATAACCTTCTGCAGCCTGAAACATTCTGCAGGCAGTCGCCTGCAACAGGTAATGTCATGCAGTCTGTAACGTCCTGCAGCCTGTATCCTTCTGCAGCCTGTAATGTGCTGCAGCAGCCTGTAACCTCGTAAAGACTGTAATCTTCTGCAGCCTTTAACGTTCTGTAGCATGTAATGTCCTGCAGCCTGCAACCTCGACAACCTGGTAACCTTCTGCAGCTGGTAACATCTCGCAGCCTATAATGTCCCACAGCCTGTAATCTCCTGCAATCCGTAATCTTCTGCAGCCTGTAACTTCCTGCAGCCTGTTATGTCCTGCAGCCTGTTACCTCATGCAGTCTGTAACCTCTTGCAACCTGTAACCTTGAGCAGCCTGAAACATTCTGCAGCCTGTAACCTCCTGCAGCCTGTAATCTCGAGCGGCCTGGAACCGTGTGTTGGCTGTAACCCCCTGTAACCAGTTGCCTCCTGCAACATGTAACACCATGCAGCATATTGTAACCTCGAGCAGCCTATAACCTTCTGCAGCTCTGTAACGGCATGTAGCATGTAATGTCCTGCAGCCTGCAACCTCGACAACCTGGTAAGCGTCTGCAGCTGGTAACATCTCGCAGCCTATAATGTTCCACAGCCTGTAATCTCCTGCAACCTTTAACCTCATGCTATCTGTATCCTCCTGCAGCTTATAACATTCTGCAGCCTGAAACACGTAATGTCATGCAGTCTGTAACGTCCTGCAGCCTGTAACCTTCTGCAGCCTATAATGTCCTGCAACCTGTAACCTGCAGCAGCCTGTAACCTCGTAAAAACTGTAATCTCCTGCAACCTGTAACCTCCTGCAGTCTGTAACTCCTGCAATCCGTAATCTTCTGCAGCCTGTAACTTCCTGCAGCCTGTTATGTCCTGCAGCCTGTTACCTCATACAGTCTGTAACCTCTTGCAACCTGTAACCTTGAGCAGCCTGTAACCTCCTGCAGCCTGTAATCTCGAGCAGGCTGGAACCGTGTGTTGACTGTAACCCCCCTGTAGCCAGTTGCCTCCTGCAACATGTAATACAATGCAGCATATTGTAACCTCGAGCCGCCTATAACCTTCTGCAGCTCTGTAACGTCCTGTAGCATGTAATGTCCTGCAGCCTGCAACCTCGACAACCTGGTAACCGCCTGCAGCTGGTAACATCTCGCAGCCTGTAATGTCCCACAGCCTGTAATCTCCTGCAACCTGTAACGTCCTGCAGTCTGTAACTCCTGCAGTCCGTACTCTTCTGCAGCCTGTAACCTTCTGCAGCCTGTTATGCCCTGCAGCCTGTTACCTCGTGCAGTCTGTAACCTCTTGCAACCTGTAACCTTGAGCAGCCTGAAACATTCTGCAGCCTGTAACCTTCTGCAGCATGTAATGTCCTGCATCCTGTAACCTTCTGCCGCCTATAACCTGCTGCAGCCTATAACCTTCTGCAACCTGTAACGTGCTGCAGGCTGTAACCTGCTGCAGCCTATAACCTCCTGCAACTCGTAACCTCCTGCAGCTTTTAACCTGCTGCAGCTTGTAACCTGCTGCATGCAGCCTGTAATCTCGAGCAGCCTGAAACCGTGTGTTGGCTGTAACCCCCTGTAACCAGTTGCCTCCTGCAACATGTAGCACCATGCAGCATATTGTAACCTCGAGCAGCCTATAACCTTCTGCAGCTCTGTAACGTCCTGTAGCATGTAATGTCCTGCAGCCTGCGACCGCGACAATCCTGTAACCTTCTGCATCTGGTAACCTCTCGCAGCCTGTAATATCCCACAGCCTGTAATATCCTGCAACCTGTAACTTCCTGCCACCCGTAACTTCGAGCAGTCTGTAACCTTTTGCAGCCCGTAACCTTTTGCAGCCTGTAACCTCCTGCAGTCTGTTATGTCCTGCAGCCTGTTACCTCATGCAGTCTATAACCTCCTGCAACCCGTAACTACGAGCAGCCTGAAACATTCTGCAGCCTGTAATCTGCAACCTCCTGCAGTTAGAGGTGCAGCCTATAACCTCCTGCAAACTGAAACATGCTGGAGCCTGTAACCTTCTGCAGCCTATAACCTCCTGCAGCTTGTAACGTGCTGCAGCCTCTAACCTGCTGCAAACTGTAACATACTGCAGCATGTAACCTGCTGCAGCCTATAACCTCATGCACCTTGTGACTTCCTGTAGCCCGTAACCTGCTACAGCTTGTAACCTGCTGCAGCCTATAACCTCCTCCAGCTTGTAACCTGCTGCAGTCTGTAACCTGCTACAGCCTTTAACCTCCTGCAGCCGGCACCCTCCTGCAGCTCGTAATCAACTTCAGCCAATCACCCCATGCAGTTCGTAACCTTATGCAGCCAGTCCACATTCTCTCATTATCAGAGTTTGAAATCTCATAAAACTGTTGGATTAACACCTAACATTTAGAGGCATACAATGTGATGCCATGTGAATGGTTGCCCAAGTCCAGGACATTTTTCTTCACATTTGTAACTAAGGGCAGACACTTATCTCCCCACCAAAAAGAGCATGAGAATGGACACTAAAACCCCTGGACATTCACATTGGTATCCAAAATGGATTTGCTCAAAACAGAACATTTTGGTTCTATTCAAATATTAATCCAACTGCACCATTTATGCTGTTTGCAATTATGTGTAATTAACAACTTAGCTCTGATAACTGTGGGTTCACGGTGAGGATCTGAGTCCTTGTACAGTGAAATTACACGCTATTAAGCATGAAACATCCGAAGCCTGACACAGGTGGAACCAAATATGGAACCAAAAAGACTTTTTACAGAAGCAAGACCGGGTCATACACAAACAAAAAAAGTTTCATACAAGACCAGAACGGTTCAATGCAGAACGGTTTTCACGACTTTGATTCTATGGAAAATGGTAATTGGTTCAACTGGTTTGATTCAACTTTTGGTTTCATCTTTGTGGAAGATAACAACAACTTTTTGTTGATATTTTTATTTAACGCAAAATCGTGAAAACATTTAGCACACAACTGTTGAAACTAATCGCTCTAGGAGTGTAGGCCTAAGTTCTCTCCCATACTTGGGTATGTGCATGCTTCCTTGGACAATTTACTCCATGTATCTACAGATTATTTCAGATTCTCTGCGAGAAGATTGTTTTTATATGGCCGTTTCTTCCATTTCTACAGGAACGAAATCCACTTTACCGTGAAGCCATTCAAACGTTCGAAAACCCCATGTGTGATGGACCTTCGAGACAGTAACCATGGCAACCATCCAGCGACATTGACAGCTCGGACTCACCTTGAATTGATTGACTCACCTTGATTATTTTACTCGACATTCCAAAGGATTCATTTTTATTTTCATCTGTTTTCCTGTACCTCTTAACCTGAACACAATTTCTCGGATTCTGTGCAATTTAACGTTATACTGGTCAACGGAACCTGTAATCTCCTTCTCAGATTTTTTTAATATACAATACCTTTTTCTTACACTGTACAATACCATTTCCCAGATGAAGTTGAGAAAGTTAAATATTAACTATCAAAGATTCAATCAGAAGGAAAGGTACCCAGAGCCAATAGGATTAACATCCTTTTCTTTATGTATAGCTGGCGGTGTCCGACTAATATGAGCTGTGTAAATTTCGGTGGTCATGACCGGTTATGTGCTAATCGCGGTCTACCGGGGTTTTTGCCCGTTTTCTCCGCTTAAACTTCACACAGGCTGTACATTTTTTTTTCTAATAACTCCTACATGTTTCATGCGATTCTTCTGAACAGCAGTATATACATTTCGAACCATCATTGTTTGTTTAATATTTTTTTTAATTTCGGTCTCATCTTGAAGTTATCGATGAGTGAAATACAACACTGAAAATAAAACTTTGCAACGCAATAAAATATTTTCGGGGGGACGAAATTGAAAAAAAAAAAGACTCACTTGAATATTAAACCGTCTTTCAAATGTAGATTACAAGTTTGTACCTGTCACAGATATAACCTAGAAGTTATAAGTAATCTAAAAAGACTTTAAAAAGGGTTTAATCTTGGTGGAGACATGTTGAGTGTGTCACTCCCTCGTGGCATCTGTCTATTTGTAGGGTATTACCCCGAGTCTGGACTGGACGGTGGAAAGTCCAGAATTGTATCGGGTACTGATTAGTGGCCCAGACAAATTATATAGTTCCCACTGACCATCATGGATGACGTCAAGAAATTCTTCAGAACATGTTCAGACCCGATTGTGCGTCCCCCCTCCCCGCCTCCCCACACTGGGAGGACTACTTCATGTCTTCTCATGAACCGCATAGGTTATTAGTATATCTGCCTGTAGCAATGTAACGTCTTGACTAATTCTCCGCGAGTGAAAATAAAGGAAGTTCACACTGCGCATCGGCGGTGACCTGTAGACCGGAAGAAACTTCAGATTTTCGAAAATGACCTTTAACCACAACCCACGAAGTAGGACAAATAAAAAGAAGTGTGCTTTTATATACTACTGATGACTGGCGCATGTATCTCACATCATGAAGAACTATTGATCCAGAAGGTAACCAATGAAAATCGTTGGACATTAATGAGTTTTTCGGGCATAATATTTGAAACCAAAGATCTGGGAACTATTGAAATAGTTGTAAGAAGTTGTTCAGATATGTGAAGATTAACAAGATAAATCATGGGATAACCTCAATATCAGATGAGGTTCCCATTCACCTCAATCATGAAATATCGACATCCATTTTAATGTCACAGACATAACATAGGTTCACTGACCTGCAGTCCGCATTTCAATTTTCTTGAATTCCACATTAAGCAGTCGTTTTCTGTCTGTCGTATTCCATATTACTCTCATTCTTATAAGGGTTATCGTGCTGTATTTATAATACTTGGGCTTTTGTCCGTTTGTGTCAAAGCATTGTACAAAAAGCAAGTCGACCAAAATAAACGGAATTTGCCTAACTTCCATTATTCCATATACATGCTTGTATTATGGCATGCGGCCGTTATATATGCTATTTCTAATTGTGATGTTTTCTATCTTTTTTCTTCCAGAATTAATTATATATACAGTTTTTTTAGTTTTATGCATTTGTTATCTTAAAAAATATTGATGAAAGAACACACAAATTCTGATAAATAGCTCTCCCCTGCATGGTTCATATACATTTTTTCTTTCATTGGTGTTATTGTAAATAAATGGAGACGTGTATGACCCAATGTCCCTTTCCAATATTTAGGTAATGACAATGGTCTGATCCTGGTCACGCATCAGTGCACAGCTGTCTAGCTTCTCGCAGCAAATTGTGGGTCATAAAATTTCATTTCTGCATCTGTCTTAATATTGGGTAAATATTTACTGGTGTGAAGTAGCTTGATTCTAACTTAAAATAGCATTAGATAAGCATAATGTTCTCAACTTTCGCTGTGCGGAAATAAACAACGGTGCAATGACGCGCCTGAACGGAGTCCATTGTGATTATGTGAATGCGGATAAGAGTTGTATGCTTTTCAATTTCTTGGCCACCGACAACGTAATATACTGTATTATACTGTATGAGCAGTGGGACTAGAATCTCGATTTGTATATAAGTTATTTTTATGTACAACGCGGTGTATACATGCATATATCACATTTCTAGTCATTAAAATGTTGAATAAAGGAAAATGGAGCGTTTTTGCGATTATTTGCCATTCGTGGGGTGCTGTCGTATTGCCAAAATGTTCAACATTTCATATGAATTTTTTTTCCATTGGCATAAAGAACACTAGTCCGATGATTCTCAAATAACAGGGCCGTGTATTTGTTCCAAATCGCCCTATGAAGAATGACAATACCTTCTGTTTTTCTTTATAAGCATTTGAAAATCGACCAGAACTAGAGTGATAAATGTACAATATGTTTTCACCTTGAAGTCAGTGATGTTGCACAAATGCACTAGTTCATGACCCCATATTTGAGAATCATATGACACAATGCCTTGCAATTATCTATACTATTAGTATTACTATACAAGCTTGTCGAATGTTAAAACGAATTAGATTAATTATTAAACAAGTTTTCGTTGATTTGTTACTCCGCACACTCAGCTGTAGTGGTGTAAAACTGATGGTCTTTGTGTTTGTTATGGCTTTAATTGACGGGGCCTAAATGGGAGTTCTGCTGACTCGGGGGCTGACTCAAACTATGAAATCTGATTTCTTGCTTGCAAGCTTTGTTGTGTTAGAAACATTCAGTTCTTGAGCCATCAGAAGTACCATGGCGGTCGGCCTAATCTGGATCTCCGACCTGGCTTACCCAATAAGCTATGAAGTCAGATCAGCTCTCATAGAGAGAAGTTCACTGGGGCATGGAGGCGGATTCCGGTACATGTATAGGTCTACCCTAATAAATAGAGAAGTACAAATCCTCCGGACAACTTAGTTTGTTGAGTAACATGTGATGCTAAATGGCAAATTATACTTTTGGGGAACCTAAATGCCGGATATCGTATTTTACAACACAGGCATGTATCCAGCATTATTGCTCGCTGTTAAAAAAATAAACATATTTACACAAATAATCGATTTGTCTTTTCCTCTTTTTGACGCTGACAATATTGAACGAATTATAGATTTCACACATAATGTCTATGGCAAGCCAAAGTGCTTTTTATTCGAGAATTTCCGATATCGGAATTAAAATTTCCGATATCGGAAATTCATGACCTTCAATTTCCGATATCGGAAATTGAATTCTCGATATCGGAAATTGCAATTCCCGATATCGGAAATTGCAATTCCCGATATCGGAAATTGCAATTTCCGATATTGGAAATTAGAATTTTCGGTATCGGGAATTGCAATTTCCGATATCGGAAATTCGGGGACAATTCCCGATATCGGAAATTCAATTCCCGTTATCGGAAATTCAATTTCCGATATCGGAAATTCAATTTCCAATATCGGAAATTGTCACTGAATTTTCGATATCGGAAATTGCAACTCTAGGGTGTACTCCACACTTGCCACGGTTTCGTACAAAGTGGTGTCTCCCTAATTTTATAATAGGCAAGGTCGCCCGATTTTGACAGCAAGGTAATTCTTCTTACATTTCTACTAACTGATATCTATAGTATCACCCTGCTGGACGTAACCATTTCTCCAAACTGAACGATGATGATGATTCCTTTATGGCAACATAAAATTTCCCAAAAAACGAGTAGGTCGACCCCCTGTTTTTTCCCCCATTTTAAATTGTCCTTTGGACGGGAAACACTTTAACATACATAAAAAGAAAACCATTTCATACGTTTTCGCTGGGTTGCGGGTAGAATTTGACACATTTTCATATATTTTATGGAGTTTTTTCAGAAAAGTTGAAGAAGGGTTACGGAGGATTGCACGTCTTTCCTTTTCAATTTCAATAGCTCACAAGTCTCCTGAAATAAGGGCACGAGTGTGCCCATTTAGAAAATATATACTTTTACAAGGTTTTTTTTTTAGATTTTGCATCTATTTATGGCCGAAGATCCGAACCCTGTTTTTAGTCGCACATCATTCAGGTGTGGAATGCACCCCTAGGTTTTGTAAAGCTTCCAGCTTTCATTTCCGATATGGGAAATTCGGTGACAATTTCCGATATGGGAAATTCTATTTCCGATATCGGAAATTGAATTCCCGATATGGGAAATTCTATTTCCGATATCGAAAATTGTCACTGAATTTCCGATATCGAAAATTCTAATTCCCGATATCGGAAATTCTATTTCCGATATCGGGAATTGCAATTTCGGATATCGGGAATTGAATTCCCGATATCGGAAATTCGGAATAAAAAGCACTTTGGCTTGCCATAACATAACTGCCTATTACACTAAATATGTTTACGATTATTAATTATCTGGGCCGAAAAGGAGAGAAGAAGAGAGAGACACAGGCAACACTATTTACCCCCTGTCTAATGTTGGCCATAGAGTTGTCCATTACCGCAAAATCTACAGAACCGTGTTCAGTAAGGCTGGGTCTATCACATTTTGTAAAATGATTAGCAGTACCAGTATAAGCAATCAAATTCCCGAATATTCGTGAGGCGGGGGAATGAGGCAGGGGGATGTGGTGGAAGTGTGGTGCGTTGACCCTTGACCTGGTGTGGAATTTGGACCTTGAATCTGGAAGGTTCTTTTGGGTCACATGGCTGGCGTGTGGATGTAAAAGTAGGACGTAGGAAACAGCAGGAACTCTCTTAAAAAAATGAGGAAACTTAGTCTAGATGGGCTATATGCGGGTCGTGGGGGTGTCATCTTGAAGCGCTCGTGGAGTAGACTACAACGGGAGAGGTTTAGACTGAAAATGACGTGATGAGCAGTGACATGGAGGGTATCAGCTATAAGCTCTCGTAGTCTGTTTGTGTGATATTGATCAAAAGTAATCTCGTGGTGGTAGAGAAAGATGGCATTTGGTGGGTGGGTTAGCATAGGGGTGTTTTTGACCGATTTAGGGACTACCTGGTTCCAAATATGACGTACAGGGTGTCGTCTTGAAGCGCTTGGCATGTAGACTACGCTTGATTTGCTTTTGACCGGTGGCGTTATGGGGCACATGCGCAGTCGATGAGTAATAAGGAAAGATGTAATTCTAGGGGTGTGCAGGGAGATAGATGGGTCAACCTGACACTAATTGGGAGATACCGTGGGCAACAGAGTGTAGTAGACAGAGCATGGTGGGTTCGTATAATCCGGCAGAGTTACTTCCCCTGAGTACAGAATGATTGAAGAATGAGTTAGACGTGGGTGAGTGAGGCATAACCACAACCTCCCCACAGCGCATGCTCCATTTCGCAGGCTCCAATAACATCCCTGCCTCCAATAGCGGAAGTTGACCTTTACTACGTTGCTATGACGTATAGGGGAAACCAACCAACGCACGGTTCAGTTTGAATCCGACCAAACGACTCCTTTAGTGTTGCACATGAGCGAACTACTTTTCATATGCTCTGTCCAGATAAACAGGGAAAATTATCTCCAGATAATTCTTTTTAACGCTAGGTCAACGGAGGTATTATGCAGACTTGAAAAGTAATCAAAATTTTCGTTAAACATCTATTTTACTATATATGATGTCACTTCCGGCGATGTGCGCGAAGGCCCCGAATCCGGTCCAAAAATCTGACTGGTGGGGCTGGGGTGTTATTAGACCCCCAGCGAGGTGGTTGGCATAACCAGCGTTCGTCTTAACGCAGTATCGCCATTACGATGGGAGTAAGATCCCCTACTCACACACACATTTCCGTTCAAAACCACCCCAAGCGTAGGCTACATGCTTCAAGACACACCCTGTACGCCATATTTGAACCAAGGATGGTTCCTAAACCGCTCAAAATTCCCTGCGCTCCCCTCGAGTGCCATCTTTCTCTACCAGTCATCGACTGTGCATGCGTAGCATGACATCACTTCCCCACTCCTCCCCAGTCGTAGTCTACTCCGCGAGAGATTCAAGAGGACACCCTCCACGATTTACTGGGGACCAAGTTTGGCCCATCTAGACTCAGTTAACTTGATTTCAAGATAGTTTCCCCTATTCATTAAGAGAGTTCCGGCTGTTCTATTATTACATCCACCCGTCAGTTACGTGACCCAAAGTGACCTTCCACGTCCACAGTTCAAAGTTCACCCCAGGTCATAGGTTAACTCACAGCCCCCCCGCTGTGGAAGACCACTGCCAAAAGAAGGTGCCTCAAAGAAATCCGCTAAAGGAAGTTACGAAAAGTAGCGGTGTTATACAAAGCCGCCGTAGAAGGCAGCTGTCAGAAGACAATGTATTGATATTGTAGGAAACAGTAGAAGAACGCTGCAAATATTGATTATCCTTTAGAGAGTAGGTGTAGAAGGCCGCTCCCAAAAGACTGTGTATCATAAATAAAGCTGATCCAACGAGTGGTGTTCCATAATAAAACATCTCAAATATTAACTTCATTCTACAAAACCGGTGCTTCAAGCTGTTGCACAAATATGGCGTTGCATAAACCCACTCAAGAAGGACGCTGCAAAACTGCAAAAGCGACGTTAAATCATGTTCACTCGCTAACTCACCCCCGCATCTAGAAGCCCCGTGGGGCTCCCGGGGATTGACCTGGGGTGTCATTGTGCACACTCTATGTCATGGTAAGAATAGGGCTCAGCTCCTCGGAGAGCTTGTCATAAGAGGCGACTAACTGGTGTGAAAAGAAGTAGGGCGGGGTGGTGGGGGGTGTCCCGGGTGTTATGATACTTGACTCGCAACAAAAGTACAGCGTTGGGCAGTTGGGCAATAGGCGTGGCAGAACGTGACACCGGGTCGATAAAACAGTCTCGAGATGACCAGTGCCCGGATACTATCCAACTCAAACATGTAGAAACGACTTGAATCAGTCACGAAAACTGCCCTGTGATCTAACTCGTCCCACGACTACCACACGCACAGTACTCACTAAACTGTCTATGCCAATCGTTAAAGCCGACGACACGAATACACAGGTAAACACAGGTAAATCGCAAGAGCAAAACAGATGCAAGATGTAAACGAATGTCACCGGTACGCTGAATGACATATGTAAACGGTATTTTCACAAAACACACCACCAAAACTTCAAGCACACTAAATGGTAAATCGGTAAACTTCAAGGCGCGAAATACACAATGTGTGGCCCTCTCGCTAAGAACAGACGAGTTTGGGGGAACATGCTGGCCTGAACACAAAAGTTACCAACAACTGCATGAACTGTCAATACAAGATTTGGGTTTTGTGAACCCGAAGTTACGGTAGAGGCAATGCGCCCAGATAAATATATTCTGCCGCCTGTCGCGTAGTTCTGGACCAGATTAGGCATGGGATGGGGAGCATAATAAGCATATGTCCCGAACAAATATTCCTGAAAAACATCATCGGGTCATTTATCACTCTCTGTACAGTTAGACATTGCTGGGCATGCAGGATGTAGGTCAGAGCCAGGTTTGACCTCATTATTTGTAAGGGGCCCTCGATGGCCGAGTGGTCTAAGGTGCTTCGCTGGTGATAGCTAGCCTCATGTTACCCACAAGGCACGAATGGCTCTGAAATCAGGGACAGAGCGGAGTGAGGTTTACGAACAGTATTCGATTTATTTCTCAGTAATAGGGAAACACGCGCCTAAACCAAACCAGCCAATCAGAATCATTGGTTCTGGAAACGTGTTTGGAACATCGTTCGTTATATCAGATTTATTCATACAGAGTAATTATTTTATGTACCCGTACTGATTTGATGGGCGGTGCCTGAGAAATACAATTAAAATCTTACGTCCTCACACTCACAACGCTGAACCAGCACAGGTTCGAGCCCTGCTGGTGCATGTGTGGAAGTTTGCCAGTTACTTGCCAATGGGCGATGATTCTCTGTACTCCGGCTTCCTTCACCTCTAAAACTGGCAGTCACCATATCAGTGAAATAACCGAGTGTGACATTATACCAAACTTCACCCAACATTTGTACAGGCTTGATGGTAAACCAGTGTCACGTAAGCACCGCAAACACTTCGTAAGCATTCAGTTACATAAAAATGTTATAATTACAAGAGGTGCATCATGGGTGGATTTGGTTTAATATCAAATTAAAATTTATTTCACTCATATGGTGAAAGCCAGTTTGGTTGGTGGAGGAAGCCGGAGTACCTGGACAGAACCACCACCCATCGGCAAGTAACTGGTAAAATTTCACACATGCACCAGCGGGGCTTGAGTCTGTGCCAGTTCAGCAGTGTGAGGCTAGCGGTCACCAGCGAAGCGCCTTAGACGTGCATCATGTGGACTATACGAGTGGATGTGTAATCCATTTGGGTTGATTCCACAAATTAAAGCATTCATCTTCGAGGGAGCTACGTTTTTAGCTGTATAAAAAACTGGCCACAACAGAGCCTCATCTCACCAACCGTCTAGGAGACTTACATGGTAATACACACCATTTGGCAATCCATTTTTGGTACTAGATGTGCTTCTCATCCTGACCACATTGATATACACTACCGATCACTAAACAATAGCCGGATTATGAAGGTTATAAGGCACATGCATTCACAAAACAGTGCAAGAAATCATCTGAAATGTGATTCATCAAATTCACCGGTGAACAACTGGTGTATTTCATTATTTCTGTGTATCAGTCACCCAAGACTTACCTATGTGGCTGAATGTGTGGATCACATAAGAGCTACATGTGAATCACAGATATTTTGCCTATCTGTTGTAAGCAGATCATACGGTAAGTTCCCCAAGTATTCGCGATCGTCAAAAAAGATAATTCGAACACGTCCGTTTTTCTATAATTGGCTTGAAATATGCTACATGTAGATCTCCTTCTACCTCAATCAGTACTTTATTTATCCTTTGATAAATTGCGAAATATTGCCTGGCAAATCTAAACGCACAAACATTTCCCAGGTTTTGCTTCCGGGTTTCCCCTCGACCACAAGTGCCACTGAACTTCGCCGAAGTATATTAGGCTTCATTCTACACACAAAGTATAGTGAATGTTTCGTGGTTGTCAATCTTATATTATTTGGAGTGCTATCTGGAGTGAATATATCACAGAAACATCACAGTGGACGTACTGGGACCTTTCATTGTCGAACGGTATGGGCATTTAATATCGGGACTCTAATTTACGAAAACGTCAGTTTTTC
Organism: Hanleya hanleyi; assembly: GCA_036873755.1. Classification (NCBI taxonomy): domain Eukaryota; kingdom Metazoa; phylum Mollusca; class Polyplacophora; order Lepidopleurida; family Hanleyidae; genus Hanleya; species Hanleya hanleyi. The sequence goes on along the minus strand of JAVTVY010016515.1, from coordinate 36,182 downwards.
TGAACTGACCTGCACAAACTATTCGGAAGTGGTCAGTTTTTCACGACTGCGATATTCACTTCCGGTCACGAATACTTAGGGAACTTAACGTATATCAACCTGAAGACCCTTCCCAATCCGTATGCTTTATCCCAGATGAAGACACATTACCCTACTCTGTGTGCAGTAGATGGTGTGAGAACATCTTTTTAACCAACTGTGTTTAATATATGGTGGTTTGACCCATCAACAGTTTCGGCATACAAACAAACTTTTTTTTTATATCAAAAGGTTTATTTGGCATTATATCATTTGTACAGTTATCATATAAAACAAAGTAAAAAAACATAACTACATGAGATAGTCTAATAAAATGCGTATTTATCCATGTACTGGCCACCACAGAACCAAGTCAACAAGCACATAACACAAAGTTAATAGTGATGGGCCTTTGGTTTTCATTGTATATATTTCATTTGGGTCTTCGTTGGAAATGATCTATTGGCCGGTTCAGAATACTGCACCTTTACCTTGTCCAATAAAATCTCTACATCATACTCGGTAATTATTAGTATTTAGACGGTCACAGACAAGGTCACGGCTTAAAATATAAATGTTATGGTCCTTTTGAAAGTGAAAGTTTGCCAAATTATTAAAGCCATTTATTTTTCACAAAGCGAAAAAATCATTGGCAGATCATCAACATTCAAGCAAGTCCCCCATATTATTTTGATAATCTATGCAGAATGGACTTTCAAAACTTGATGAATATGTATGCTCCAATGCATAATACATGTCCTGCAAGTTTGCTCAGTTATCCTTGTGTTGTCCCCAAATGGATTGTATGTTATACATATCCAAGTTCAATTTCAGTTCCAGAATTTCACGATTTTCTCATCGGAAAGGTGCCAGATTTCCACTTACTGAAATTACCAAGAACTTTCGTCCTGGATTGGCACAAGTCTGCTGCATTTCTATTTGATAAAACTTAGAAGCATGTCTTTATGCTTCACAGCTTGTCAGCCTGTATTAATAATAATGAGGTGTTTCATCTATCAGACAACATCTGTATTAAATACCGGTACTAGTTCCTGGATAATGCACTGTTTTCACTTGGCTGATATTAATAGTAGGGGTCTACCATTTTTAAATCTCACATGGCTATGTTAGGATACCTGTATACCAATATAGAGAGTTTGAGGGTAGAGTGTGGTGCAGGAGCAACCACAATGTTTAGTAGAACTGCACAATTTGGTATAGGGGTTACCAATGTACGTAATCAACCTAGCTCATTTCAGACACACACTTTGGTCAAGTCAACAGCAACCAGATCACAGGGAATTGTGTCGGCATCAGTTATAAAATTGACCCTATATCATGCTATGGATTCACATCGCAGAGTCCATATCATAACTGACGTCAACACCATTTATGTTTTCTGATTGAAGTTCTCGGCAAATTCAGTAAGGTACTGTAGTGTGCTAATGCACCGTGTATCTTTGGTGCTGTCCTATGTCAAATTCCTCAACCATATCGTTTACTCGAACAACCTGTACTAAAAGGGCAGAATATGAAAAGAAAACAATACGAAATCGTAATTCCATGCAATGAGCCTTCTCTGCTACTAACTAAGGGAGATAACTGAGACATTTTCCTGTCAGCTATTATCTTACAAACATGTTACTCCAATGAACAGTGATGATTAGTAGCAACAACTTTCATAGCGCTTTCAAATCTCACAATGTTGACTGACAAATTCTGCAAGAGATGAATAAACATGATACAGGGTTTTGTTTTCTTTTACATTTACTTGATTTACACAGCAGACAGTATTCGATCATGACACATTTCCAAGGGGGTTTTTTTCCTGAGACTCCGAGTCGGGGTTTTGTTGCGGTCCACAGACAGACGATAGTAGATTCTTATTTTATGACTTCTTGTACGAGAGACTTGCTTGTAAGACTTTCAGGCCTTATAATAATAAGCCGCCACACAACGGTCTCTTCAGATACTACCCATATCCACAGAGTCAAGATGTCAGTCTGTGATCAAATCTGGTGACCAGTTCCACTGATTCAGATATAATTATCTACATAATTATGTAATTGTACATTGGTGGTTGTTTTACTATGACATTAGCACCAGTAGTAAGGGGGACACAAAGTCATGTGACCATAATAGTCTGACACCAGCAGAAGTAGCCATGCCAGTCACATGATTCATTCGACCAATAAAATAACACTAATAAGCCTGCAATGCTAAAAGTTAAAAATACCTAGTCTGTACAGTGATGAACACCCTACCATGAATAAATAAGTCGTTAAAATATTACTAATTACATTGTATACAAAAAGAGCCAAAACACAGAGCGATAATACTAAATTAAGCACAAGAAAATGTACACCACTTATGCAATGTTCTTTGCCTTTGCAGGGCATGTTATATAGAACAGATAGAACATGCAATTATAAGGTAAACACAGTTCGTAATATTACTAGTATACTTGTCAGTACAGCAACAGAAATGGTGTCATAGAGCTCCATCATAAATGCATCATAAAATCATATATAGACAAACTAAAATGTACATTTCATTATCAAGTTTTACCATGAACAACCTTTCATACACTACCACAAGTAAAGAGAAAGGAGCTGTAAATTCAGTATAATAACTGTCACACATTTAGATGTCCTCATCTTACATTGGCTAAGTATGGTGAATTACAAAACAAAAGATGGGATTTCGTGAGTGGTGTGTATGGTGTTGGGGAGGGGGGTTGGGGTGAAACACGTATCAGAGTTCATCATATTTTTGTTACCGTACCCTGAGATAGTCTTTTGTACAAGTTACGCCCATGGCACCCGATCATAGGAATGATGGACACATAGTAGGTTTAACCCTTTCGTACTTATACCGGCCAAAACCGGCCGGCATCATATATACCCATAACGGCCGAAACCGGCTGCAATTCACCACCACGCAAAAAAATCGCCGCACAGTAAAATGTTTCAAGTGAGAGGTCGTCGGTAGTCCACATCGTTGGACAAGGAAATAGTCGACAATATACGTTCAAATTTTATTGTAAATCATGCAATAAACGTATAACAAGTTTATTTTATTGAAGACGTACCTTCCTTGTGGTGAAAATTGAGAAAATCGGCGAAGAATTTGCCGTTTTTTGACCATTTTCAACGCTATCGAAATCCCATTTCCCGCGGTAGAATGTTAGAGATATTGGTTTCATTTTAAAGGTCATTTCCGGGTCTTTCGACCTGTGACGAGTGATTTGATTGGATAGGATGAATAACGAAGGATTTGATTGGATAGAGATGTGATCATTCTTTGATAGCGTGACCAAATTGACCTCGATCGGGCTCTGTTAGTATCGCGAAGCCCGATTAGTTGAGACGTGTGAGACAATGGCAGCGATTGGCCGGCCGCCTTGTCCGCGTGTGCCGGTTGAATTTCTCGCCGAAGAAAATGGCTTCGTTGAAACTTTAGCGAGCCGACTGTTGGATTTACAATGGAAATAAAGGGTTTCTCGGATTTATATGTCGGATTAAAACCCACACGGACGATGCACTGGTATTTTAGCACGATCGTCCGGTTGAATTGGGCGAATCGTGAAGAGATTTTTTATGGAAACTATCATTTGGCTGGGACATACACTCACGGTAATGTTGTCGAAATCAGAGATTTTTTTTTTGTTTATTTTATTTTCTCGCCTGGTCTGGTTTTATTTTAGACACAAATGGGCAGATATTTTGAAGGACAGATTAATTAAAGTATGGGCTTTCTGAAAATATATATATTTAGCAGGGTTTCAATCAAGCTACATGCAAATATATTGCTTCAAAAAAAGACTGTCTATAACAAAATCCTCTCGCATGCATTTATCCGAACATACAAGGCTGACAAACGAGACTATCAGCAAGTAGCAAAGAGTTAAGGAGAGCAAGGGGTAACGTTCCCCGAGAATTCGAGGTAGCATGTATTGTGCTGTCATCATCCATGAGAATCCCCAACTATATAGCAGGATGTGGGGATAAAGAAAACTTTGGACATGTTGGATATTGTAATCTCAGATTGGACAATGCTATCAGTATTATTATTTTTTTTTCCTGTGGTTAGAATAAAATTTTTGTGGGATGCTGGGACAAGAATCAGAATTTTAAATTTCATTAACATTGTTATGATTTTCAATGATCTCGAGTGAGGAGAGATTTCCAAAGATTTTGAACCATCAAAAATGCGTAAGATGGGTTTATCGGGATGTTATATCTTCCTTGAATTTTATATAATTGCAAATATCCATCCATAAGTTAGTTCTGACCACATTAAGCTGATATACAGATTACGCCTGCTTTTCACTTGTCATATTACATCATGGTGTCACAGGAGTTGTAATTGACCAGGAAGGTTTGAAGAATGGGAAGATAAAATAAACAAATCATGATAAAGTTTTGATGATAATTTAGAGTGTTACAATCAATCAACTGATTGGCAGTTGACAGGACTTATTGTTCATGTGACCAGATAATGAAATGACGATATTAGATGTACATCCACATCAGTATCGCGAAAGTGAACCCTGACGATTGAGTCAACCAATACACATGCATACTTCTGATCTATTGCTTGACAAGAGATGATGATGCTTACAACCTGTAATGCTGGATATCAAAGGGTTAATCTGATCTAACTTGTGCATAGAGGGGTGGAGATGATGATGATATAAACTGATACACTCACACGGATGCACAGTCACACACACAGGTCAATAGGGTTAACTTCCCCGTAAAACATGGTAACAACCCACAAGCTTTTGACAGCTTTTGACAAGGCATTGATCTCGGGTCTGTTCCATTTAAAAAGGTATGGGAGGGGTGGAAGGCAGGTTTGAATTATACCCCACCACCCATAGAAATTTTATTGGCCTTCCCAATGTTGTAACATCAATTGAAGGGAATTTCATCCTATGATCCATAGATTATAATATATTGAATGCCTTCCTCTTCTCCCATACCTTTTTAAACGGAACAGCCCTCACAACACAATTAGCTAAGTATGCAAGATCACTAATTATTCACTACACTACAATATATATACAACCAGAGAAAAAGAATATAGCTGTAAATTCTTTTTCTCTTTCGTATTTCGAGTTCCACATTCACATGCAGCAAAATGTCTTGCAACAATGTACAAACAGTGCCGTATTGACAGATAAACTGATTTCTGCGTAATGATCAAACTGAACAATTTCTGTAATAATTCAACTACAGATGCTGGGTTCAGATGATCATATTCATCCACAAATCTTATTATGAAGTCAGTATTAGTCAGAGAATAGTCTCACTCAGAACGGGAGTAAATATGCACATAAATGTAAGTTTACAACAAAAATTGGTAAATTTTGGAAGTTCTGTAAATACAAGTTCCACAAAAGACAGATCGTGCTGTAGTTAACATGTGCAAGAATATTGCTGCCAGTGTTCATTGTCAGAGCAGCTTCCATGCTTTGGCAATAGAAGAATATACCAATCACAGCACAGCTTACAAAAGAACTTTGGCAAGCCTAGCCATTCACCAGGAGGCATTTAATATGTTCAGCACTGCTGGTGAACAAAGCACAAGTTTCATTGACAGGATACAAAATTGCAAAATTGATAGAAGCACTGGAAGCCCATTGGTTGAAACAAGGCCACAAAAAAAAAAAAATTGAGTTAAAGTTGGAGACTAACACCTCTCTTTCTAACATAGAATTTGAATTAAACTTTTTATGTGAATCTCGTAGTACTGTTAAAAAATAACAGTATCACAGAAATGAAATAAAAATAAAGGGTCACCATAGGGATGCTCATCAACACGGGGTAACCTCGTCTCAGATTAATGCAGAAATGATAGGGAAATTGAGAAAAACAACCACGAAATCTTTTTTTTTCACAAAAATGAACAGATTTTTACTTACAGGTAAATTTTCAGGAAAACATGAAAACTGGGAGTCACCTGGTCCGCTCTCTTTATAAAGCACAAAAATCTCATTTCGGGGGGATTTCCAATCTATTTTCAGGAAGATATTTTTTTCATTTAGAAATGATCGTATAACAGTATTTTTGTTATTTTGGGATTACACTATAGTATAGTTTAGATTGCAGACCTATAGGCAATTTAGTGTGCCTTACTCTTGGGGTCGCTGGTTCGTATCTCGCTCGGGACTCGACCAATTATCAAATTTCTATTTAACTGAGATGGTTGACAAGGTAACAGATTTAATGATATTCAATTTTTCTCACATTTTTGTTACATAATATACACCAAAGATTAAACTGAATTTTTCCCTATTGTAAATGTATTAAGTGGCCGAGATGTCAGTCTCCACCCTAAACAATATGAATATGAATGGGTCACATATGAACAAGCTCTGTAAATGTGGTATATAGCTTTACCCAGAGAACATCACGAACAAGGCAAGGTCTCCTTTAATATCAGATCTTGTGTTTTTTCTTTGAATTGAAGCAATGAACCATATTCCATTATTAAACATTTCAGGCCCATTCCACGGAAAATGGAAGAGTCAAATGTTACTACATATGGCATTAATGTTTTGGCCTCTGGTGGAGTCAAAATCAAACTTACCCAGACGATTTTTCAACAGTTTTTGGGAACCGTTTCCTTTGTCAGGTATAAATGTATGGAAAAAATTTTTACCTCTCCACAGCAAAAATATTGATATCGAGTATGTTACACTCGTACTACTGCTGTAATATCCTACATTCTTCAGCACACACTCCACAATGGTTTAACACTCCCTCACCACGACAACCTCACTGAAGGCACCAGTCATAGTTAACTCAAAACTTTCTGAAAATATTAAAGCTCAGATTGAATATGCTCCAAACCCGACCTTTACGAGTGGAGATTGCAATATTGTGAATATTTCAGCCATCTTTATCATCATGAACAACCGGTTTTAAGGTGAACCAGGGTGGCTACGTCTTCAATATATGGTCACGGGAAATCCTCATCTAAGTAGGCCAAGATATTCACTGTATAATCAGTGTCCTTATTCACACAGCCCCATAGTTCATATTAAGTACATCTTTAGTAAAGTATAGTACACAAACATATCAAAGCTAAGACACCAACAGGTTTGAACTGCTACAACCATTCAATCATGTCATTAGGTAAACCATATGTCCACCATGTCATTGACAGTTCTCCAGCTACATTATAAAAGCATTGTGAGCTTGAAAAATAAGAACTGGACATTTTTCTGAAACCCCCAATGATACAAGATAGACTGGTCCATTATTCTGATTTAACCAGAACTTTGGATAATGGAGCATGTACTAATTTGTCCGAGAGGCGGTGGAGGGTTACTGAAAAATCCAACGCTTATTTTCAGGCATGCAATGTACTTCATCAATTCGCAAATGAAAAGTTCACACCATTACGAGTTATACCAGCTGTACATAAGTTCTCTGTCCAGAATGCGACTTTCAACAACTGTTACTGTCATAGAGAATCGTAAACCTTTGGGTTGGTTTAACTTTAGTAACATACTAGAAGTTGCACTTAATGAAAGACTGCAGTGCAGTGTCTGTCTGTCAGTGACATTTCCTGTATAAAGGCATGACAGGCCGATACAGACGATTGTTCTCGGAGACTTGAGCTCAGCCCAGCAAACTGCACTTTCATTGATAAGATGATTGTCCAAATACCCTGACCCCCCTATCTCCAGAAATGGACTTCACTGCTTCCCGGCATAGGTGGGATTCTTAAAGGTCGATGTTGCTTGTTTATAGATAGGATTTTCACCCTGAAAAAGAGAGAAGGTAGATTTGTCTGAGAACAGGTCAAAGTACAGAGTAATTATAGCATGATGACAAAGGATATCTAAATTATAGCAGGATGACACAGGATATCTAAATTATAGCAGGATAACAAAGGATATCTAAATTATAGCATGATGACAAAGGATATCTAAATTATAGCAGGATGACAAAGGATATCTAAATTATAGCAGGATGACAAAGGATATCTAAATTATAGCGGATGACAAAGGATATCTCAATTATAGCAGGATGACAAAGGATATCTCAATTATAGCAGGATGAAAAAGCATATCTAAATTATTGCATGATGACAAAGGATATCTAAATTATAGCATGATAACATAGGATATCTAAATTATAGCATTGTGACAAAAGATATCTAAATTATAGCATTATGACAAAGGATATCTAAATAATAGCAGCATGACAACGGATATCTAAATTATAGCAGGATGACAAAGGATATCTGAATTATAGCATTGTGACAAAGGATATCTAAATAATAGCAGGATGACAAATGATATCTAAATTATAGCAGGATGCCAAAGGATATCTGTGATACCAAAGGAAACTGACAAATAAAATCCCATCCATCTCACTAAAGTCTTGGTCTACTACTTCTTACACTTCATGCCTTTAACTAAGTCAATACATTTATTGGGTGAGATTGAGATGATGTCTCTGTGTAATCTCTGCCCACCTGTAAATTTTTCTCCCAGCCAATTTACACTCTTTTGTCTCATCTAAAACCAAAGCCTGGAGAACATACCTGTGATTCTTAAATCAAGTATTATTGAATCTAAAAATAAAATCTGCCCGACAAGAGAACTTTCTTGATAAATATATGATGGGGAAACAAAAAGTAATATTATGAATGTTTTGGACTACAACAGAGCAGCCTATACATGTTCGGGGACCCTGATAAACTTACTGTGTCCCATTTAGCATTCTTTCTCTCCTTCTCAAACTTGGCAAACTCTCGTCTGTCATGGATGGTCGTCAAAAGCTTCCATATAAGTAAGAGGGCGAGCCCCACAGCCACGATACCCCCGATCACACCCAGTATTATGGCTAGAATGTTCACACCCTCAGGGCATACTGTTAGGATATAGATAAATAACAGATAGTCAATCATCAAATCATGATACCCCCATCACATCACACCCAGTTTTATGGCTAAAATGTTCACACCCTCAGGTCATACGGAGGATATAGATCAATAACAGACAGTCAACCATCAGGTCATGATACCCCAATCACACCCGTGTCTTGGGTTATTTGAGAGAAATTGGTTTGTTACATAAGTTTTTATGTGTGTATGTTTAATGTGTTGGATTACTAAGTTATTGGCTTGAGTACTTAGAATTTTGTTTGATCGTCGCTATATAGCTGAAGTATTGCTGAACACAACATTAAACCTTAATTCTCTCTCTCTCTCTCCGATACTATGACTAGAACACTGACACTGTCCCCCTCCCCGGACATACTGAGGATATAGATAAATAACAGACAGTCAATTATCAGATCATGATAACCCAGATCACACCAGATACTATGGTTAGAACAATGACCTCCTCAGGGCATACTGAGGATATAGATAAATAACAGACAGTCAATCATCAGATCATGATAACCCAGATCACACCAGATACTATGGTTAGAACAATGACCTCCTCAGGGCATACTGAGGGTAGAGGTAAGTAACAGACAGAGATAGAGTAATAAGGTTTAACATCGCGTTCAGCAATATTTCAGCTACATAGCGACAATAAATAACAGACAATTGGGATCCTGTGCCTTTTGACACCCGGGAACCCCACAGGTAGGGTCCTATTCCTTTTTACACCCGGGACTCAACTTTCAAAACAGGAACCCCATGGGTGCCCCAGGTAGTCACCTCTTACGACAAGCTGTCTGAGGAGCTGAGGCCTAGTCTTACCATGACCTGGGGTGTCACACAGTCAATCATCAGATCATGATACCCCAGATGACAGTACTATGGCTAAAACATTGACCCGCTCCGGGCATACACTGTATTCATAAAGTGAAGTTTAAAAGAAGTTATGGTGAAATTATATGATGCAATCAAACCACTCAAACTTTACAATGTATTAAGGTGGGTGAGTGAGTGAACAGGGTTTAACGTTGCTTTGAACAATTTTTCAGCTACATGTATATCATAACAGGGAGGGACAGAAGAGGGGTGGGGGGTACTAATTTGTAACAGAGCAGATCTAATGCTGCCATTTTATAGTGCTGTCCCACTGAAATATCATGCCATTGTCACCCCCCCAGTCAGATTATACTGACACCAAGTGAACCAGTCCTTGTTCTATCATCTTAATGCTAGGCATAAGCGAGGAGGCAAAATATTCCATTTTTCAAGTCTTTGGTATGAACCAGTCAGGGACAATGTATTAACGTGCCCGCTATTGATACAAACATGATGGAAATTCAATTTCTGCATCAAGAGCAAAAATTCCATGACACATTGACAGCTTGAGTGAAACTAAATTTTTGTTGGTCTTTTGCATTGTTCCTTTGTAGAATGCTGGTTCATCATCACACCAACATATCCGACATTGCTGTTCGATGGATCTCCTCTCAGATGTACTTCTCACCTTTTGTTCTCTGAGCTTTGATGAGCAGGTCCGTAGCACTGATGTACTCGTATGTAAAATAAAACGTACAGTCGTCCTCATCTTTAAACTGGCACAAGGTCATATTGGGGTGATCCACTGTGAACAGAAATAACACAAGTTACCATGGTAACAGACAGGAAAGTAATATCTATGGCACTTGCAACCATGAAAACTTTAGCTCAACTAACATGGTAGACATAATCCTAACAAACAAACTGTATAATATACTTTGCTGATTGGCTGGTATATTGGTCATTGTTGCCATTCGATTATGAGGCGCCGTTTGTCACTTTCTGATATAATCTATTTCTTTATAAATATTTGGTATTTATCAGCCAGATATATAAATCCGTTTAAACATAAAGGTGAAACAAACACTGGGTTTAGTAAAATTTAAATCCTATATCAGCGAAAATAATGCGTGAAACATGTATAAATACCTATTTTAACCCTCTATGTTATTTTCTGGATAAAATTTCTGCAATATACATATGTATCCTTGATCAACGATCTCGTATTTATATATCCGACGTAACGTAGATTGGCCAGGGGGTCAAAGTTCACAGGCTGACATAGTCCACAAGATTGGCCAGGGGGTCAAAGTTCACAGGCTGACATAGTCCACAAGATTGGCCAGGGGGTCAAAGTTCACAGGCTGACATAGTCCACAAGATTGGCCAGGGGGTCAAAGTTCACAGGCTGACATAGTCCACAAGATTGGCCAGGGGTTGACATAGTCACACCTCTGACATATGCTCTGACATGCCACCGCGGACTCTTTGCTAGTTGGCACTGAAAATAGCTTGCTTCGAACTGGCAGTTTGCCGCAACTAATATGTTGTCTGCTGCTAGTTTGAAATTGATGTCAAAGATGTGGTATCAAACATTAAACTGAATAGCTGTGTTACATACAAATATTATATGTTATTAATCGATTGTTTTCGTATTGCCTTCGTATTGACCTGAGGGTCGCCGTATTGGCCCGAGGCCGCAGGCCGAGGGCCAATACGGCGACCCGAAGGTCAATACTAAGGCTATACGAAAACAATCGATTCATAATATTTTTATTAATTGACATTTACTGGCCGTGTTCTTGTTTTTCCGAGCTTGAGTGGCAGTATCCGTTTCTTGATCTGTAACAGGTTTAAATCGTTTTAAATCGTCTCCACATATCTCCTCAAGCTCTAAAATTCCGCCCACGAACCCTTGAATAACACGCTCTGCGCTCGCCATCGCGCTGAACAAACAACACTGCTGTCGTCTGTTTCTCCAGTCGTCGGTGCTTACTGCTAGTTACGGCTGCACTCGTTGACCTCGGCCAATACAACATTCAACCCGGCCAATACAGCTTTCAACTCGGCCAATACAACTCGGCCAATACAAGTCGGGTTCGACATGACGTATGGACAGGCCGTTTTACACTGTATTCGGGTAATAACATACACAGTCAATTAATAAAGGTGCGGTACGAGACACCTGGCTGCGGTCTTTTGGACAAGCGTGTCGAGTGGGATCCAACAACCTGGTGTCATACAGTCTTCTAGTTTGATAGTAAATATGAGGGAGAGAGTGAATAGGATTTAACTCTTTGCCCCCAGATGACGCCATTTGACTCCTCTTTCTATTAAAACCATACAAGTTTTTCTAGGCTGCCACATAAGACTTTTCCGGTGATCACCTGTACATTGTCAGGTACAAATCTATTGGAGGGCTGGAGTCAGAGGTTCATTATTTTTTTCTATTACTACTACAGTGGCCAATAATTTAACATGTTTAATATTTCCGTAAATAAAATATTATTGAGTGAGGTTAATAAATTAATCTATTACAGAAGGCATCAAATGGTGTCATCACTGGGCAATGGTAGTAAGCCTCCAAAGGGCATAGAGTTAATATCGCTTTCAACAATATTTCAGTCATACCACAATGTTTGGGTCCTATATCTTTTCACACCCGAGACTCCACGTTTTGTTCCAGTTATTCGCCTCTTATGACAAGCTGTCTGGGGAAATGTGACCCTTAATTCTTTCCATGACCTGGGGTGTGCACATTGAAACCCCAGGTCAAGTCCATGGCCTAGGGTGTGCATGAAACCCCAGATCAATTCCCGGAAGCCCCACAGGGCTCTAGTTTCATAGACTTCTGACCATATATTATACCTTTAGCTTCGTCTACCATTTTAATCTCCTGGCAATCGGCACATTGCTGCTTTGATTTAGGTCCAGTTTCAAAAGCCTTACACTGAACACAGTCTCTGTTGTCTGCACAACGCCCCAAACATGTCTGCAGAGAGAAAGGAAAGGATGTTTGAACATGTTAATGCCCTGAATGCACCGGCAAAAGTCATATAACATATTAAGGATGTCCGCTGGTGGTTTTTGACTTTGGCAGCCGTTTCGCCGGTTTTTCTATTGGGTTATCTCCCTTCCCTAGGTTAAGAGATGGGGATTTCCTTTAAAAGCCTTCTAGCCAAGAATTTTGCACACCAACATCCATCCAATTTGCTAAATTTTGATAGACATTGTGACAGTTAGAATATAAGAAAAAGTTAAATACTATTTATATGAATTTTTCATCAATATGCTTCAAAAATAGGGATATTCCCTATGCTTTCTGGGTTATCAAATTGAGCATGGGTCAGTCCACTTAACGTTGCCTACAGCTAAAAAATGCACACCAACCTATATTTTTTTCTTTGTTTTTCCTCATATTACACAATTATGAATGCAACAACACACATTATTCAAAAAGTTAATTACTTTGATTTACCACCAGCGGACATCCTTAAAGGTAAAAGAGCAAGAAAAGAAACACGTCTGCAGAGAGAAAGGAAAGGATTTTGTGACACGTTAATGCCCTGAATAGATCTGCAAAATATGGGGAACTCATATAAAATAGGAACGGTACAGGAGCAAGGAAAGAAACACATCTGCAAAGACATGATGAACCATTGTTGAAAAAGTCATACCACAAACCCTGATTTGAATTTCCTCCTCCTATTTCAAGAGTTCTGTACCTTTTGTACACTTACCACTGCATTACAGAAATTCATAGTTGATCGAGGAAGACTTAACCTTGCTGAAAATTGTACAAACGAGGGAAGAGCCATAACTACACAAACACTCCACAGATTGCAGAATCCAAACAGTGATTCAATTCATGAGACACCAATTTTATTACTCGCTATGATCCTTTATAAAATATCGCAAAAACTGAATTGGACCTAGAAAAAATAGGTCATGGTTGATCAAGTTGTATTTCCTTCTTGCCCAAGGTCAAGGTCAGTCAACTTAAATAGGTTTATCGTCAATCACCAATAGCATATATAGTATGAATTCAGAGAGCCTAGAAAAAAAACTTCAAAAGATGGCACCAATACTAGAATCTGACCTTGACAAAATAGGTCATCACTCATTGTCAATAGACTTCCGACCCATCATCACTTGCATTTATTATACAATAATCCTTGAAAATATATTGTGTTAACAAGCAAGAAGGACAAACAGAGGCACCATGCAGGCAACCTTTCAGCCAAAATTGGCAGAGAGGTATAAAGTATTAGGCATCTTCATTGCCATCACATGTCTGAACTGTACTTATGGCATAAATGTAACAATTTTCACCAATTTAATGATGTTTGGCTACTGTAAACTTGACCTTAAATTTAATAGAGTACCTATTCACACCATGAGTAAGGTACATGTATATCCCAAGTTTGGTATCAATCCATATGTTGGAACTGGAGATATCACATGGACAACAAATGTTAATGGATGGATTGACAGATAGATGGACAGAACTCACTATCGCATTATAAGACATCCTCTTTGACGGGTGTAGTAAAAGGGTTGATGTGCAAGGTTCAGAACCGATGCACACATCACCTGTCTGAACTTCTTGGACTGGATATTGCATTAAAAAAACCTAACATGTGTCTTATAGTTAACAATATCTTTTTCCAAGCTTTCACATAAAACTTATTTTGTGAGTTCAATATTGTAGATTTTTTCACCAAAAATGGGCATATTTTTCACGAAAATGTCACGAGACAAAGGGAGGAGAATAACTTAGACTGTCTGGATGAAACAATGAGTCTAGACAGAATTCCTTCCATCAATAGAAGTATTAACAATAGTAACTTACAGGAAATCTCGACCTGAAAATGTCACACCTTGCAGAATATTAAAATCTTGCTGACCAGCCAAGCCCATAGCTAATCAGTGTTTTCTGGATTTGGGCATACCCCCTTTTCACAAATAATATAATATTTTCTCATACAAATGCCCTTTTCAGACTGAAGCGAATCCGTCCGATGTGCTCTTTTGAAGTGAAAGCAAACCACTTCTTAACCCTTTCACCGATTAAACCCGGTGTACGGGGATAACGAGAGTGCCACCCGTACGACCATCCCCGGTTGACCGGGTTAGCTTTAAACCTGTTGGCCATCACGATGGGTACAGCACTTTTATTTTTTTGCATTCGTTTTAACGGAAACCTATCAAACACTGTATGCTTCTGGAAAGTCAAAACCTTGATCAATTTGATTCTCGAAATTGTTTGTTTGTTCCGCAAAAGAAATAAAGCAAAATTAGATGTTGAACGAAAAAAATCGGAGCGAAAAATGCGTTTTTTTTCCACATACCGTGTGACGGGCCTCTCGGCAGCAAGCCGCAGAAATGAAAAAAATCATCGAAAACCTCATCCTAACTCCTGTATTTTTGATGTTACACGACTGGTAAAGCGTGGTGAATATTCCCCAGACGATTAAAACTGCCAACGACAACCGGCAAAGTTTATTTCCATATTTTCACGAGTCTTGATCCACAAAGTTTGACAACCAACTTTCTATTTCGCCCAAGATGGTTGCCGCGTTCGGACGACGAGCCAATCGGTATGCGTAATTTCGCTCACGTGACCTCCATCCGCCAACAGATAAGAAGCGCGTAGACAGTGGCTGGAAAAATGGAATTACATCATTTTCAATCCAATCGTATCCTCCGTTTTATTTTTGCCATCCGTCCCAGGTCATGTGATGTACAGAAAGGGGAAAGCCCACACTTTCCAATGAGAGGTCAAACATTGCAAATGGCCGAGTACAACTCGCGATAAACACTGTCAAATGCGATCGAAAAAAGACGATTTCTCCGTTGAATTTTGACGTTTTCAAGTCGAGAAAGCCGGGGAAAGCGCATTCTCTTGAAGTAAAACCTAATTTTGTATGCTATTTTATTTATTTTGCTATAAAACTGGAGCAAATAACACCGGAGTGTTCATTGTGGAGACGGGGTCCCTATGTTTTTCTACAAATCTCAGACGCAAACACGTTTTCTAACATTCCAAAGACAACATATACAAATTTTAACAGTTCTCAGGGAATTGATCGTCAGCAGGTCACTTTTGTCAGGGGAAATAATCGGTGAAAGGGTTAAGAAATCCTGGCCACGGCCCTGCTAGCGTTGAACTTAGGCCACAGTTACTTAATTGTTTGTTTCTCGTGACCTTGCTTGGTAAAACAGACAAGCTGAGTACAATAATTAATTATTATTAATTATGAATGCAGCAAACCAAACGCATGTAAATTTGAAGAAAAGAGATATGTTACACCTTAAAATCTGAAAACCTGCATGAATTTTTTATATTTGCCCCTCAAATGATGATGCGAAAGGGTCATGAGAAACGAACAATCAACTAACAGTGGCCTTGTTATGGGTCACAAGACAAAGGAGAAGAATACTCTGTCTGGATAGAACAATGTGTGAACTTACGGGGCACTCCTCACAGGTCGGACCTCTGTACTTGGCTGCACATCTACACTGTCCACATGAACATTCTCCATGGCCATTACATAACAACTACAAGGTCAAAACAATATAGTATAGAGGAAATAGAATAAACACAAGATACGTTGTGAATGGACGATGGTACACTGATTAATAAAATATCATGCATTACGGTAATATTTCTAATTCAATCACTGTTAGGCCACTTGATTATATTAACCCACTATTAGGTGCTATACAGGTACTGTTACTGACTGGACACTGGCAGACTTACCCCACTATTAGGTCCTATACAGGTGCTGTTACTGACTGGACACTAGCAGACTACCCCACTATTAGGTGCTATACAGGTGCTGTTACTGACTGGACACTGGCAGACTTACCCCACTGTTAGGTGCTATACAGGTGCTGTTACTGACTGGACACTGGCAGGCTTAACCAACTATTAGGTCCTATACAGGTGCTGTTACTGACTGGACACTGGCAGACTTAACCCACTATTAGGTGCTATACAGGTGCTGTTACTGACTGGACACTGGCAGACTTACCCCACTGTTAGGTGCTATACAGGTGCTGTTACTGACCGGATACTGGCAGACTTAACCCACTATTAGGTGCTATACAGGTGCTGTTACTGACTGGACACTGGCAGACTTACCCCACTGTTAGGTGCTATACAGGTGCTGTTACTGACCGGATACTGGCAGACTTAACCCACTATTAGGTGCTATACAGGTGCTGTTACTGACTGGACACAGGCAGACTTACCCCACTATTAGGTGCTATACAGGTGCTGTTACTGACTGGACACTGGCAGACTTACTCCACTATTAGGTGCTATACAGGTGCTGTTACTGACTGTACACTGGCAGACTTAACCAACTATTAGGTTCTACACAGGTACTGTTACTGACTGGACACGGGCAGACTTACCACACCGTTAGGTGCTATACAGGTGCTGTTACTGACTGGACACTGGCAGACTTACCCCACTATTAGGTGCTATACAGGTGCTGTTACTGACTGGACACTGGCAGACTTACCCCACTATTAGGTGCTATACAGGTGCTGTTACTGACTGGACACTGGCAAGCATCCCCTTCAAACCCAGTGTTACAGATACATTTCCCACATTTACATGTGCCTTGTTCAGAACCTGCGATACAAGAACAGTGATAAGATATTAATTGGAGTTATCATGCTATATTAAGGGTACTGAGCCCTCCTGCACACACTTTTACACACCCTCTAGATCTCGTCTTTATACAGCTAAAAGTAGGCCACATAGCTATGATAATGTATCTGTTTCTTGAAAGCACATTTTTGTTCACTGTAAACATATTTTAAGAGATTGTAACTGATCAATACAAACAGGTGCCCAGTCAGTGTATAAATTAGGTCAGGTGCCCAGATATTACAGTAGACCATGTGCGCTCTATAAATAAACTAGGCCTTTCCTCTGTTTGAGGATCATTGGTATCATTCTCTGTCATTATTTCTTGAGCATTTTTGGCCTGATCGGATTTCTCTACCTCATAAACCAAATACAAAATTACTTTGGCGAATAAACATTTTTTTTTAATCGACACATTGGTGAGTAACTTAAAAAATTCACACGCTGGGAGTCATTTTTCAGTCGCCTTTTGGCGAGTTGTCGACCAGGTTTCGTGAGCATTATCATTAGGAGTTCTCTCCTTCATAACATTCTACAGTATCGGAGGTAGATTTATGTTGCAGTAAATGCCATGTGCAAAAAATAAAATGTTATATTACTGAAAACTAGTGTCTGTTATAGCAGTTTCTAAGCTCTTTTCAGTATGCTTTCATACATGAATAGAATAATCAAAATTATTTTTTTTTGCAACTGTGCAGCGTCTGCACAGCTTTTCACAGACTTCCTGTTTGTAACTGCTGCATTCTACCCAGATTGAAAGTGAGTCAAATCTTGGAATAAGTACTTTTTCTGTGGAAATAATTTCCTCAGAGTAGTTAAGTATCTGGAGCCATTGTTTAGCCCACCTGGCGATGGTGTTTGAGATATTTTGGCGATTCTAGGCATAGTTACAAACATATAGAGAGTTTTTCAACTCTCACCCTATCTTTCCAATGTTAAAAACTTCAGATTTGGTAAAAACAGAAAGTATGAGCAGAAACAGTGCAGTTACAAATAAATGGAAAATAGTGGTGGAATCTATGGCAACATAGATCACCGAAGGCACGTAGCACAATGACAGTACTGTAACATAGGTTGTTCAGGTTGTACTTACCACCACATAGTTTACGACCATCCAGAGCACACGAGTAATCGTCACATTCACAGTATTTACCGCTGAACTTCTTATCCGAGTTTGTCGCACGTGAGAAGCATTTGCATTCTCCGCATACACACTCACCCCGCCCCATACAAATCTGCGTGGTATTCCCTCTGGAAATCGGAAAATCATGATTGGATTAATCTCAGCCTGTAATGCATACACAGATCTCATTCTCCAAGATTTAACTTCCTTTCTGCCAGTTACTTGGCAGGTTCCCCCCTTCCCCCGCCCCCAAACCCCTCACCCCCCCGCCAGCACATTTAGACTTCAACCAATGTGAGTGAGAGAGAAAGCATTCTTCCAATTGTATTTTACTGTGGGTGTGATGTAACAGGTCTTCAGTATATCTACTGGATGATGAAAAATGCTGATCAGTTCTCGCTGTTATGTAGACAGGTTGGGGGAAATGAGGGCTCTCCAATTTTGAAGGTAACAAAGTTGTTTTTCTTGAAAATATTAACAAATTTGCAGTTTTTGGTTAAATGGTGCATAAATTCATATAGCTACATATGTTCACATATTTGCCACTGCTATGATTTATAGTTTTCTTGTCTGAACATGCTGAAATGGCAATTTGAAAAAACAATAGACCACTTTCTATCTCCTGAAGTAGATGTGCATCAATTTTTTCAAAGCGCATAACCTGTGGAAATATATGAAATTATGCGCCATTGACAAAAACCTGTGAGTTTGTTCGTATTTTAAAATTTATTCAAGAATAACAACTTTGTTACCTCCAAAATTGGAGAGCACCCATTTACCCGACCTGGTACAGATCAATACTGATCTGATTGGTCAATAGTCATACACATAGACATGTCTGTGCACCAGTTTTTCAGGGTGAAATCAGAGGCTGATTACACTGTCTATTTTATGGCAGAAGGTTAGGACGCTGACAAAAGGAAGATGGGGGATCAACGCTTCTCAGTTATTAACTTAAGCATAGAAAATAATATTCGCAGATGAAATCACAATTTTACAATGATTCTATATGAAGTTAGCTGATCAATTTCAGAATTTAACATGATGTGGGAAATCTCATTTGACTGTACACATGATACAGTTGAGAATAAAATCTAATTTGAGAGACAGTACAGAATGAACTAAACTTGTTTCAGCAACTGACTCCATATGAAGAGATACAAACAAATCAGCATGCTCTACTGTTTAACTGAGGATAACAATGCTCATATGTCAGTTGTATTAATGTTAGAAATAAAGGTCACATGACAAAATGTCTAGTCAGATGATCTTACCGGATACATCGTGCATCTGACTGTTCACTGGATACCTCAGACCCATCACACTGGCAGAATTTCCCATAACGCCCCTCTGGACAGGCACAGCTACCACATTCATATGTCCCTGTCCCATTACAACTGGGGCTATTTGGGATCTGCATCAATTGGAAGAGAAAATATCCGTGAAAATATTGTGACACATAAGAGCATAAAAGTTTGATAATAAGCAAACTTGGTGTTGGTTGTGCAATACTTCATATTTTTTTGCACCTATTCCCATTTGAGCTCCATAACAAATAGTGCAGTAAGACTAGCCTCAAAGAACTAGAATGATTATGGACCTATAGTAATACTTCTAATAATTCAATCACACCCAATTTTTTTAACAAGTTTCAATCGGTTGTTCTAATAAATTTGATCCCCCTCTAACAGCACTCAAATAACTCAGAAATAATGGATTATCAACAATATTTTGAACAATATCGTCAACTTTCTGTTATAATAAATTTGATTACCCATGAAATATGGTGTGAAATTTCCCGTGCTTTGATTGAATTATTAAAGGATTTACCATAAGTTTATATTATTTCCACCACAATTTTCTATATATTATTCAAAAGTGAGGAGTGACCCATCAATGGCAATCAACCAAACTGAAGAAGAAATTGTTTAACTTCATGTATTTATTCATTTTCTATCTCAAAGTTTTTATATATTAGTTTGTATGGATTGTATTGACTCGTCCTAGACACCAGTTCCTTCTCTTGTGCCAAGGACTTTTTTTTTAACCATACAATGCAATAGCTTATCAACATAGTTGTGGACCCTTTACTCAACTCAAGCAGTGTAACAGGCATCAGGAGTTATGTCCCTTCCATTATTCAATTCTATCCATGATTTTCAGGCAACACTTTTGCTCGAGAACTATGGTACATTCATCCATTGTGTTTTCATCCATTCATGCCACACAACTTTGCTCAAGCCATATTATTCAGTATAACTTTGAAGAAAACCTCAATATCAAGTCACAAGTGTGACCCATGAACAAATGAATACTGGGTGATTTTGACTTTATTGGTCGAGAGGACTTCTGACGTAGTCCAACTGCAACCCAATGTTCACTCATTTCCATCATATCATGCAGTGAAAGATAGAGCCCATATGCTATAGAGTTGTGCTAAAAGAGTAGCTTCTGGCATATACTCACCCCACGTTTCTGACAGTCACACTTGCAGATGAGGTCGAGTCTGACAGTGAGTTTCTCTGTCAGACCGACAGGGTAAATAGAGAATGTCCTCCTCTTCTGGTTTGTCGGACACTCTTTTATCTCCACAGATACATCAAACGTCACCTGTACCAGAATAATAGGACACCATTCATTATAAAACCTCTACATCTGGTTCTTATCAGGCCTGTCAATGGGAGCTCAACGATTGTGAGGTTTCCCTAAGTGAAAGTGTGCATGCACACTAGCCTAAATATGTCAACACCAGTATGTACAATATGATATCCAAGGGCTTTCCTCGCTCTAAAAATAGAGTAAACAATCGGAGAGCTTTTAATGGTGAGCTTCATGATTAGAATTTAGCCAATCAATATGCCTGATAGACTGTCCATTATCAGACTGTTATAGTTACAGACGGTCTGCCCATGTTACACTATTCATTATAGGAATGCCACAGGCAATACTAGAATTTGACTTTGATGAAGTCATCAAGTCACCTTTGATCAAGGTCATTCATCTTCAATATGCTTCTGAGTGACTTGAAGATCAATTGGCCAAACTTGGTCGTGGGGTCAAAATCCATTGGGTTTTTTCTTCACCATCACAATCGACATCTCTGAACTATACTTATAGCACAAACATAACAATTTTCAATGACTTGAACTTCAAATGTCCTTGAACTTCAACCTTTTGACCTCAAAATGAATAGGGTTTCTCTTTGCTCCATGGATAAGATATACCCAAATTTTGGTATCAATCCATCGAACGCTACTCAAGATATCACACAGATCTCAAAAGTTAATGGACAGATGAAACTCTCTATCACATTAATACCTCATCACAGAATGAGCATATACAAATTATTACTCCTATCTTGTTAAAATTATTCATCACCAAAAAAAAACAAAAACACACCCAAACAGTTACATTCACAATCACCTGAAATGTTGAGTTTGAAAAGTAGATATGGCTCACAATGGCTTACAATTGTCCCTCAGTATATTGTTGAATTTAAGGAACAAAATATTGCTGCGCTATAAGTCAGTTTCACTAAGCGAGTCTTCGAAAGAGGGAAACAGTTATATATTGGGGGGACATAACACAGGCCATGCTATACTGAAACCCACTTAAAAATGAACCGTTATGAGGGACAAGTGTAATTGATAGAATGTTCAGGGTATTATATACACTATTTCTTCTACATGTAATTATTCAGACAGCAACAGTTAACTTCAGGCATCTGCTGAGAGAAATTTTGCTAACATTCTACAAATTTTACTGGCTAGATTTTCAGTTATTGGGATAAATAACATATGCAAGCCACAATATTTAGCCTCAGTTGACATAAAGATGGTTTTATTCTGCTTTCAAGTCTAGAAATGCTGTTGGCAAAAATTTGAAGAAATAAGGTACTTACATTATCACCAATCATGAGGCCCTCACAGACATTCGTCACTTTCATTTCTCCTCCCGTGCTGAAAGGTGAATGATATGAACATGTTAAGCTTTATCTCACAGAGGTGAGGCCGACCATGAACTACATCTCTGCATCTTCCGTGAGCAACCTGTAACCATCTGGGTCATCTATACGTGGTAAGACTGACCCTGGGATCGTGTGTATCCATTCTCAGCCTACTTTCGACAACTATATGAGGGAATTCCCCAAAATCAACACCACGTGATGTCGTTAGCCAATCAGCTAAACTTTACCGATGTAACCCCAACATAACCCGCCATTTTCGACTCATGTGCTGTCCTACTTGTTCAAAATTACAGATCTACAACACCTCTTGGATGATATGGAAGTTATTCATATCTGTATCTTTTATAAGCTTTTTTAATATATGTTGCAGAAGTAGTATGAAAAGCCTGTAATTTATCAGATTTCTCGAGTCTTTCTCCACCATATGAAGACCGAACAGAATACAGTAAAGTATCGGATATCGCTCGGCAGTAATGGCGACACATGACTCGCAAGCCATCTTATGGATGGCGAAGTGTACCCAAATGCTTCCGTGAGCTCTCCCCAAGCACATACAGAGCTTACCAAGTCTCTTATGGAGCGTAAACATTAATTGTGTTTATTATTTTGAAATGGCTGATAAGAAAAGCTCAAATATTTGGCAGAGAAATGTAACGTGTCGCCAGGTTTAGTATAAGGAAGTTCTGACAGTATTTTCTCTGAAAGTAACAATGTAGAGATGCTTCAAATGACACAATTTCTTATTACAGGCCCAATTCCATGGAAATCCTTTCTGCTTTATTTCAACTTTAGATTTACAGAACACTGTGTAGAGCTGTGAATATTGCATGTTCATAAACCAGGTTATGTCCCTTACTCTCCTTGTTTCCCCCGTTGATTCATACCACCAGGTATTTGTCTTTTGGTCGCTAGATGTGTGTTATTTGTGTAATGCTTGATTCATGTCCGATTACTGATACTAACATGACTGATGTCGATTGGCTGATAACTGGACAAGTGATACAGCGGACAGAAATACAAACTGATACAAATAGATTCAAATAGGACAGTCCCAAGATGGAACTGTCCAACAGCAATAGGCACGAAACGACGTCATGGCCCATGTGATTTCATGCCGGGGTTAGGCAACGAAACATTTCTTAACTTGAAAATGCTGCATTATTTTATTCACGGACTCTTACATGTGATGATTTCTGTTTGCAAATGCCTTTTTAACTATGAAACAATAGCATCCTCAAAGTTTGGATTTTTAGTATTTTGAAAGCCACAATGAAAATTATTTTCTTCGTTTTGCAGTATAGCCAACGTTAAAGCATTACTTGGTGCCTATCCTTGACCCGACATCGTATCGCGCCTTTCATGGCTAAAGAATTCTCGGAACTGTCCTATTGGCTAAACATTCTTTGTGCTGTGTGAAAGCCAGCCTGGTGCCAATGTGTTGACTGGTGACTGAACTTCACTTGAGGTTTTATAAATACTGTCCTCTTCAGAGACATTTGCAGCATCATAAGACAGTTTGAACAAGTTTGTTATAAAACTCTTGACACAAGAAATTAACAAAAGTATAGTAATGTTTAGTCTGAATTAGGACTGGAAAGTGTAGACGGCTATCCCTTTCATTTTGGTTGCTATGGTAAACAATATCCGAACAGCAATGAATTACCATTGGTCCTCAGTAATTGGATGTGGCCTAGAGGCAAATATCTGGCAGTATGAATCAGTAGGAAACAGGGAGGAACATGAGCTGTTTAATGAGCATATGAATATTCAGGGATGGAACCATCTTCATTTTATCCAGCCAATTTCTACGTTCCCACTTCGAACCTGCCTTGATTTATCTGACCCCTTCAGTGTTCAAAATCCGAGGTGTAAATTTCACCAGCTAATGACAGAAGAACCAATCAGAACGTACACATCGATTGCGAGTGAAGTCACATAGAGTGACATCATCCTCTATTAGTGGCGTCCTTCCTCCTAATATGGTGTCCACTAATTTATAGGTCAGCCAATCAATAACGTCAGTGACGTCTCGTGTCTATTTATAAGTTATTTGAACATTGAAGGGGTCCAGATACATCAAGGGAAGTTCGAAGTGGGAGCGTAGAAATTGGCTGGATAAAATGAAGATGGGATTGAACAGTCCTTGCTTAAAAGCTGATAAGCGGATGGGAACATACTTTTTACACCTGGACTTGATAGTGACAGTTATACCCTCAGCATTCTCTGTGTTCAATTCTACCTTGGAGGTGATTTTCTACAATAGAGATATCAGAACTTAGAGAAAAGTTAGTAATATGCTCAATATAACACTCAGTCAGTTGAATAACACAGCACAAGTAGATTCAGGAATACATTGCACTGTCGCAGAAGGGCAACATCAAGGTCATTAAATTAGCGTTAAAACAAAGTCTGCGGGTACTTTGACAATAGACTACACTCCGAGGGTCAACATCAAGTTGTGGATTTCACCATTCTTGAAAAATATTTTTCAGGGCTTTCAAGAACCTTTCAAGCAGAGATTTCTTGCATTCTCAACACTTTCCAACACTGTACAACAACATATCCTACATAAACGTTCATGTTTCCAGCAATTCATTCTTGTAAGGAAAATTTTCCAGCACTTATAATCTTGCGAAGCAGTTCTCCTGTCTAAAATTCGACATAAATTTTCGGAAGTAAAACTAGAGCCGATGTAGGCTAGACAACAAAGATAATTATACACAGCTGTTCCCACCGAATAAATTATAGGATCATGCACCAGGAAACCCCAAGTCACCCAGGTCAGTTATCTTGATCTTGTAATTTGCATTATTATTAATTTCATAACTTTTTAACTTTCAAACCAGAGGCCATAATTAATTTCTGCTACAAAATATCCATTGCAAATATTGTATCTAATATGTATTAAAGGCTTTGTACTGGTAGACATGATTTTCTAATACAGGCTGTGGTACAATCAGCTGCATCGGAATGAGTGAGTAGTAGGGTTTAACGTCAGTGCTGATGACTTGAGATGACAATTTTATATTCAACATACAGAGTACTTACGTTATAATTTTCCTGGACCAGCTGTACAATATTGGAGGAGTCATTAGCCAGAACTCCAGCCACAGAGCCCTCTATGTATTTGCTCAGTCTCTGATATGTTGGGAACTGATTCTTCGTCACGGCGAATATAATGTTGACTTTCTCCTCGCTGATTTTAGCTGCCAGCTGGCTGATGGATGGGTAATCCTGTGGACATATGGTTTATTTATCAGTAATATTCCAGTGGAACTGGAAGCAATATTGACCTGGGGTCTGAGCTCAGAAATGTTAAAGTGATCATAAACCCTCAAGTAAAGTTTCCATCAAATGAAAGACCATTGCAAACAGTGTGGAAAAATATTTATTGTAATTTTTTTATGAATTTATTACACAGAGTAAACTACAAATAAAGCATGGTATTCTATGGTGGTCTGTTGCAATCATATTTAGGTCCAGTGACGTCACACTGCCTTAATACATATATTTCAAACTGTGTATGCACTTTCCAATGCTTGATTCAAGCTTAAGGTGTGTATACTTTGAGTTTCAACAGACTCACTGTTCCAATGTGCATGTTTCACCAAAATTGGGGAGATGGTAACTCAAAAGTGTCAAGTCAATTTGAATCTTGCATTTAATTTCCCCAATTTTGGTGAAACATGCACATTGGAAC
The DNA here is from genome assembly GCA_036873755.1 of Hanleya hanleyi. NCBI lineage: Eukaryota > Metazoa > Mollusca > Polyplacophora > Lepidopleurida > Hanleyidae > Hanleya > Hanleya hanleyi. The sequence continues at coordinate 9,982 of JAVTVY010016515.1, read as the reverse complement.
AGTGAGTGTGCGTTGAAACTCAAAGTATACACAACTTAAGCTTGAATCAAGCATTGGAAAGTGCATACAGTTTGAAATATATGTATTAAGGCAGCGTGACGTCACTGGACCTGAATATGATTGCAACAGACCACCATAGAATACCATGCTTTATTTGTAGTTTACTCTGTGTAATAAAATCGTAAAAAATTACAATAAATATTTTTCCACACTGTTTGCAATGGTCTTTCATTTGACTTGGCATGATAGGGGGGTTTACGTGGTTTCGATGGCAGCCCTCTACCTCCCCCCTCTCCACCCCCCAAACACACACACAGAGAAACAGTAGATTTTCAAGTTTCAATAAAGAAATAGTAATATATTGAAGTAGATGGGATAGGAGAAATAGACTGACCTGGTTGATACTTTCTGTGTAGATACCTTGTTGGTTCAGATGACATTGTCCATCGTTAGGTCTCACAATACCACCCAGCTATACATGGAATGATAACACCAGTTCATTAATAACATGAAACAGATACCAGCACATACATTAAACACAGCAATGTCTCTTCAATCAGAACCAGTGGAAAATTTCCAAGAAAATGGAGGAGTTCTGATGTCCAAGAATACCACTGATTAAATGTCTCCGTGATCCCAAATGATCAGGTTGGCTTTATGACTATATTAACTGGCAGAAATTAGGCAATTAAGATATATACATGAAATTGCATGTATCTGATTCGAAAGCAGTAAGAACTTCTCCAAATGTCAAAATTTCTATAATGGGTGCTTAGAAGTGTACAGTATTCACAAGAATTATTGACAACACATTTAAGTCGCTGTTGAAAAATGAAAGTGTTGGTCATGTTTGAATGTTTTCTGAACTCAGGATAACCCCTGTTACCACTGGGAAATCCTCTGTGACCACTGGATAGATTATTAAAGAAGCTCCAGTGACTGAAGGGGTGGTGAGCGAGTAGTTTTCAACCTTGTTTCAGTCATATCACGACGGTGCCTACATGTGCCAGAACACAAGAGTGCTCACAATCCTATTACCCTGGACACTGATCAGTCCAGCCAGTACAGCACCCGGTCGCCCATCCAAGTATTGACCGAGCTTAACGTTGCTTAATTTCAGTGATCTGACAAGAACTGGTGTTTCCAATGCTATAAACCGTGTCTGAAGAGATATCTTCCAGTCTTAATATACCCGATTAGTCAATTCAGGTTAAACTCGAATATTTCAACTGTTTCAACTCCAAATGTGAAATGTTTTAACTCCAAATGTGAAATGTTTAATCAAAGTAAATTGCCTGGATCAAAACATATATAATATACCTGGTTCAATGTCTTAGTTGCGATGTAATTAAGGAAGAACTAAGAGGCTGTCCACAATTTTCTGTGAAAGGGCATCAAGTCCTGAACATGCTCAATGAGAACACTTATTGACAGATAATACGGTAGATAATTCATGTTGGAAGCTATTGTCGAGTCTTTGTGCAGCAGAAAAGGCTCAAGTCTGGATACATTGTTGTCCCTAGACTAGGCTATTGTATGCATTGTCTCGTGATTCTTACATGAAGTATGAACCAAGAATACACAATTATTGTGGATATAATCTAATAACATATTCAACGACAATTACAATATTTCAACTACATAAAACCGTTTCATAAATTACCCTTTACAAATGAAAGATTTGAAACAATATGTGAAACAAATTGGTTATATAACAAAGCTGGATGTTCATAATATAAAGCAAAAATATAATAGGAGAATTGTTAGTTAAATGTAGGGTAGGACATGCAAAAATTCATGCAAAACATGCTGATAATGTGAGGAGAGAGTAGGGGGATCTATTCAGGGTAAGAGTGAAGTTGGGCATGGGGTCGTGGAGTAGGAATGGGGGAATCTTACCACAACCAGTTGAGTCTTCCACGTAGCTCTATTCCATGGATTGTCATAAAGTCCAGTGGCTTAGCTCCAAAATAGCCATGTTTGTGCACTTTTTGCAACAAGCATGAAATTTGGTACAAAGATACATATCACTATGGCAATTGATTCTGGCTGTCAAAGCACGTCGGCAACATCTCTTGTTGGCAAGTAGCGCCATCTGGTGGCTAATCCAGCATATGCCGGATCGTGCCCCTTAAATATTTTTCTATCAGAAAATACAAAAAAAATCCAAGATTACCTCTCTGATTCCAAAAATGCTTTTTTTTCGGTCGATTTATCAGTCAGATAAAAAAAAAGAAAAGATTTATGCTAGTTTCTCCGAAAAAATACATAATAAATTGGGAAATAATTCTCTAATGTGAAATAAAATAGTTTTGGGCACTTTTATGAGAAAAAAAAGTCCAACATTTTAAAGAAATACGAAGAATACACAACTTTTCAGTCTCACCCTCATGGCAGCCATTTTGAATTTACTTAAGATCCTCTGTTCAGAGGGGTATGCGAATAGTCTCAAAATAACTTCAATTTGATAGGCTATAAAGTAATTGAGTGTCAGCTCTGAATTCTTTGACGCTTCGGACATGATGTAGAATTTTGGTAGGGGGCAACCTGGTAGGGTTAACGAACTAAAATACTTCAGATAAGGGCTGTTCCAGAAAAAAGTACAAGGCACTTTATATATTTACGTGTGGGTCATGGGGTAAAACACTTATATACTTACATGGGTGGTTGCCTGATGGATAAACATAGTGGCATTTATGCTGGTTAAATATTATATTCAATAATATGGATGGTGGGGGTAAAATTATATTTCATTACATGGGTGGTGGGGGCAAAAATAAAGTGCCTTCTGTCCCCCCCCATGTACTTTTTTCTGGAACAGCCCTAAGGAAGAACTTCAGGGAATTAGGGGAAATGTTTGAGAAAGGTATGTACGGAAATATTCATAAAGTATGCTGTCTCAGATTCGTGGCAGAGAACAGATCATCATGACATGCATTGGTCTTGCTTTCCAGTCAAGGAGGCTCGTTCTTGTACAAACCTTTCCATCTCCAGCAAAATGAAAACCAGCGTCAGTGGAAAAAAGCATCATCTTTCTTGATTGTTCCCGCCAGCCAATTTGCTGAAATGATTATATTGGTATGAGAAGCTCTTAATAAGAGATTAGTAATTAATATATATTATATATATACATCAGTGCTTGGGTAATATTGGCTAAATTTTAATGCTGGTAAAATAGGTTAGAAAGACGCAAAAAAAACAACAACTTGCAACTCCTAGAAAATAATATTTACAGGGCAGTAACATAAGATAGCTCTGGCTCAGAAACCATTTCTGTTTGGCAGTTTCAAGGGATTGGCCCAGGCCACAACACTCAGTTTTCACAAAAACTGTGTGCCAAATATTAATTTTAAGTTTGAAATGAAAGTGAACAAAATTTTGGCTCAGGAAAATTCATCGCAAATAGTTTGAAGTGCTGATATTAGGGAAACTTCACCAAAGATTCATCCCTTGGAAATAAAACAGCTTCAATTCCAGATTGATTTCTTAAATTTGGTGACTTGATCAGACCGATACTATGATCTTCCTGATATATGAAAGATAAAATCTATCAAATGGAAATTAATCCTTCCACTTGTACTGCCCATCAGATTGTGACATTTTGACCCCTGGGCACTGAATCAATGGGTATCAAGAACATTGGGTCAACAAAATTTTAAAAGACGTTTGAAACCTTGTGTCAGAAACAAAATTTGAGAAAAAAGTTGCTGAAATAAATATTAATAGTTGTTAGATAATAAAAGTTGATAACGAGCGATCAATATACATGTACATACATGAAGCAGATATAAGTTGTGAGCTTATATGCATATCCCTGCCACCCTGACAACTTTGTGATATCACATCCATGTGAAATTATTGAGTAGTCTGCAATAGTTTAGTATTCAACCAATGAGCAGTAAGCTGAATATGTCATGCTGACCCAAATGAACATGTTTTAGTGATGTCATCAATTTTTGGGTACATCTACAAACCTTCCCATCTCCAGCAAAGTGGAAACCAGCGTCGGTTGAAAAAAGTAACATTTTTCTACCTTGTTCGCGCCAGCCTATTTTCTACGGAAGGGAAAACATCTCAGATTTCAGATGAATGGATTATTATATAAACTACAGGGAATCATGGGATATGTTGTGGTATTAAAACACTTGATTGGACAATTCAAATTTTCCTGGCAATTTCATTGGTCTGTGGGGAGATTTGAGATAACATTCAGCCAATCAGCTTCTGAAGTGGTAGATCACCATCATGGAATATGAATCTTTCCTCATTTGACTGCTGAAAACTGGATTTGAATTAGATATATCAGTCATCTTAATTTAAGTTTGCTGCCAGTGTTAAAAATTCCTTAAAAATATGTTTTGTTCATTTTATCCTCGCGATAGAGATGAAATTAAACATTGCATTCATTTCCCTGAATCTGAAAAGAATTGGTTATTCAGGTTCTTTACGGAAATATTCAATCATTACATCATAAACGAGGTGGCCCTGTATAACCATCTCTAGAGAAATCTATTTCATAGTTCCAAGAAAAAAATTCATTGGGAACAATTTTGTTTCAGAATGTAATTTCTTCAGTATGATCATCTTTCTGTTTCCTGTTGTAATAATTTTTTTTTTTTATTTTTGGAAAAATTTGCAAAACCAAATTAAAAGATTTTACAATAGACTAAATTACCTTGCCACAGACAATAGCCTGCAGAATAGCATCAAATCCACCTTCTGGAGAGTCCAAGTTACCAGAGATAGGGGCTGCCATCACATTGCTCTGAAAATACACAAAAATAGCTCATAACTGGTCTACTATGAGGGGGAATTTTCACAAATTAGCCTTGCTTCAAAGTTAAATACTGTTTAGGATTTCTACACGCAGAAGTTGGGAAGTTATACAGTCAAATATATAGTCCTGGTATGGTTCAGGTTAGTATTCTATAAATCTCATAATAATATCCAATCACTTCTAGCATACAAATTTCTTGGTTTAAGCACAGCTACCATTCATATCATCTCATTAACCAATGTTTACAGGCGTTGAATAAAAGGCCTCACCCTACACCTGGAGATATTGTGGTGACCAGAGTGTACTGGATATCATTCAGTTTTAAATCCCCTGTTAGGTCCATTCAAATAAGAATCTGGCATTTTCATTGGTTTGTGGTGAAAAATAGACCCAACCAATCAAAGAGTTAAAGGTGTAAATTTTCTAGCAGGGAATACAGGCGTTTCAGATCAAGCAACAATCTCAGCTTTCTCAGAAATCCTTGACAAAATTATTCATACCCTCTTTCTTCTAATTATTCAGACAGCAAAACTTAATTTCAGGCATCTGCGGAGAGAAATTCTGCTAACATTCCACAAATTTCACTGGCTAGAGTTTGAATTCTTGGAATAAATAACAAATCCATGTCACAATATTTAGCCTCAGTTGACATAAAGATGGTTTTATTCTGCTTTTAAGTCTAACAATGCTGTTCAAAAAATTAGAAGAAATAGGGTTAAAGTCAGACAGCGAATTTGGAACTAAGAACAGACCTGGAAAGCACTGGCGTTTGGGTTGAGTGGAAGGTTATGTTTGAAACCGTATGGAGCGGCACACCCTTTACATGGCTTCTCTAATCTGCAATACAATCATACAGTGAGTGAGTGAATATGATTTAACGTCGCTTTCAACACTATTTCAGTAATATCACGACGTTTGGTTCCTATTTCTTTTCACACCCGGAAACCACACGAGTCGGGTCCTATTCCTTTTAACACCCGGGATCCCACGGGTGGGGTCCTATTCCTTTTCACACCCGGGAACCCCACGGATGCCCCAGTTAGTCGCCTCTTACGACAAGCTCTCTGAGAGGCTGAGGCTTATTCTTACCATAACCTGAAGTGTGCACAACGACACCCCAGGTCAATCCCCGGAAGCCCCATGCGGCGACAATCATACAGATACTGTCTAATAGTTCATTTGGTCATCGTCAAATTTCAACCATTATACATATGTACAAGCATTTACCAATACTGGTCAGGGATAAGAGAGCGGCAGGAAAAAAATATCTGAAATCGAAAATAGCTGAAAATACCTCACCCTCCTCACAATATTGTTATTTATTTTTACTTTCAGACCAATCTCAGAAGGTTTAAAATCCGAAATCAGATTAAAAGCTAAATTTTCTCATCCCTGTACTGGTACAAAATATATATCACTTTATTTTCCAGCTCATAACATCATGCAAGAATATAAGTGACATTATTTTCAGTACGTACATGTAATGCATATGGCATGAAAATAAAATTTGAAGAAGTCACATTTTCAGACATGTAAATTATTCGAATGTCCAATGATCAAGGTGTTGAAATAAATATCTCTATCCAAAGCAACTGATCCCTGAGATTAATTTTCACATTTGACACCAGATACTCTAGCTAAATAAAAAGTGTCTAACGTTTTCAACAATCCTAAGACCTTGCATACAAATGTTAGTCGAATGCAAATGAAATTATTGATCAGGGGAGGTAACTCACTTGCTCTTGATGGTACTGACATAAGGCATGGTCACCTTGTCCACAAATGAACCAAACCCGAGACGAAAATCTCGAGTAATGGCAGACATGTTTTTGGCTGGAGAACAAACAAAAACAATGGTGAACGAACAGTGTTTGCAATTATAAAATTCAAGACAAAATGAATCTGCTTTAATCATGTACATTGTATGTTCCAAAATAGACCGTTTTCATCTAATTTTCACTCTTTGATGCAGTTTAATTTTGGAAAACTCAAATAAAATAACACTATAGATATGATAATTTCCACATATAATTATACCAAAGTATTACTGTGAACTCAGCAAAGTATTATGGTGATCGCGAAGTCCACATGATATTAATTTTTTTTCCCCCAGTTTTAGCAACTACACTGTTGTATACAAACAGGACTAATTCTATACAAAATTGTGATTGACCATTCAACAATCAATCAATCAATCAGAAGTGAGGTCATAAAGAATATTATTTTAATAAATACTTATTAGAAAGGGTGAGTAGGAGCCATCCATTATCCCCTAAACCCACCAATGAGAACACCCAGTCTGGCTAAGTTGTCTTTATCATCTGCCATAGAGTTGGACAAGTCCATCAAGTAATACAGGTCAACAGGGTAGTTCTCAGCCTGTCGGAATGTCACTTGGAATGTAGCTGGTTTATCTGAAGCAGAAATGGCAAATACTGAAAATTGAGGCAAATTCATTGATTTAAAAACAAGCTTTAGAGTACTGCAGTGAGTGAGTGAGTTAGGGTTTAAAGTCATTTTCAGCAGTATTTTATCCATAAAGTGATGATATAACTCTACACATGTATGATATGATTAACTGGACATGTGTGACTAGTCCTGTACAGTCATCATGTAGAGGAAATTAATCTTCCCCTTGTGGTAGCAAACTTCAGAGCACTGCATCTGGAGATATAAATCAATATCAACCTTTACAGGATCCAGACAAGATTCTTGGAATTCTGCCCACCAGCAACTTAATATAATGTAAGAATGTTATTCTTCTTCAATATTTTAGTCAAATTGTGCTTAAGTTTTTTTAATCCCCGTATTTCAATATTTGGGAATTTTTATAAGAATTGAATTCTCATGGAAAAGCAAGCCCTGCACTACATTATGTACATATACATGTAACTGACAGAATTTCAGAATTAGATCTTGAATCATTCTCATACAACTTCCTGATTTATATCATGCATTCAATTACGAAATTCTTTTATTTACATGTAGATGTACATGTATGAATACAGGTGGACATGGCAATATAACGAGATAACTAAATCAAAATTATATTCCTCTCATAAACCATAAATGAACTGAGCGACCAGGGGGGTGTTCACAGTTTTCCACCGAACATGGATCCCCAAATTTTAGATAATAACTTGTTATATATTGAATGTTGGGGGGTTGTGTTATTTCAGAAAATGTTTTGTTTATTTTGAATAATAAATTAGCTCCCCTTTTCCCACAAGATTGAAGGGTTAAATTTACTGGGGGAATCAATTACTGTATACAAGATATGTGTAGATGCTAGTTGAGTCTAAAGTAATCCTTCCTAGAAGAAATTTATATGATGTCTTGGAGTTGGTCGAATTTGGCAACTAACATACAGTTTGACTCATCTACATTAATTTTAAGATGCCCTATTTCGCATGTTATCCAGACAGTGTTGGAGCCCAGTCACACTTTCTGACATGATTAACACTTCCTGACATGATTAACACAGTCCGACATGATTAACAAATTATCCCTCTATGTTATCTTCATCATGTAGAGTTATAGGATGGCATTCGTGGGATTTGAAGGAACAGCTGTCAACAAGTCCAGTCTGTGTTGGGAGTTTCAGTCCAATTTCTCTCCATACTTATACATGGGGACATGTATTTAACCGGTGATTTCTGGCATATTGCCAACTTACAGCTCTCGTATATTTGTTCATATATAAGCTACACATCTATGACTCGGAGTTTACAGCAAAAGTGCATCACTGTCAGTTGGTCCACTGATCTTATCGCATTGACGTCAGTGTTTTGAGAATGTAGAAAATGTGAAAACCTGCTCCTTGGGAATGGAGGATGATGTATGTACAGGTAAATGTATAAATATTTACATGGCAATTAAGCAGCTGTTTCGGTTATCATACAGGGGAAAACAGGAGAGAGATAGAGAATGAAGGTTTAACGTCGCATTCAGCAATATTTTGGATATATAGTGACAATCAAACAAAATTCTAAGTATTCAAGCTGATAACTTAGTAATCATATCCAACACATTAAAACATACACACACTAAAACTTATACAACAAACCGATTTCTCTCAAATAACCTAACATACAGTCTTCTTTCACCTGACTAAAAAGATCTTCTATTACTTGTAGCTGCTCGATAGAAAGAATCTCTTATAATCTTAAAATCTATACAGTCGATGAGAATATGTTTCAATGTGAGATCTTCATGGCATGGATTACACCTTCATGACCTTGGGACTAGCTCTTTTTTTTCAGTAAATGTTCATGAGTTAATCGTGTACGGCCAAATCTACAACAGGACATGTAACACCATCTAATGACATCTCGGACCACTAAACAATGTACGATTATAACGACATTGTCACCACGGTGATGCAGTTACTGTACTTACTTGGTCTCACTTTCAGTGTAACTTTCTGTGGTTTGATCTGTACAGCATTTTCAAATGTCTCAGAATCTTGCAGCTTATCATCCTGTGAGAAAAAGAATGTAGCTTCAAATTATTTTAGTGACATTTTTGAAGTGAATTTATTTTTATTATCCATTTATTGTTAGGATACTACATTTGCAGTGTTGAAGCAGAGATACTAGTGCTGGATGGTACCCTGAAGAGAATCCATCCCAGGGCCTAATGCATTACCAGCGGGTGAAGTCAACACCACACCCCTTAATGTGTTCAAAACTAGACTTTATTAAAATACAGTGTAGGCAAAACAAGACATTTACTGGTAGTATTAACATGACTGAGGTGGATGGAAAATTGGAAGTGGGCAGGAGGAGCACTGCTGGGGGGGTGCAACAGAGAGATTTCCCAGCTCTTGCTGCAGAGGTTTTTGATGTAGGATGTTGTGTTGAAGAAAGTGGTCCGAGCAAGCATCTGGGGATGGATTTCAGAATAACGGGTACCATTGACATGATAGGCAGTAAGGACATCATGACAATGAGAGCTTACGGCAGCATCCGATAGCTGAGGGAGGCTAGATTAGGGGCTGAATCCTGTAACTCTCTCGACCATCGAGTGAGAGACATGACAGTTCACATGAATAGACTCAATCATGTCAATAAAACTAGAACAATATACGATTATTGAAACTTGATAAACTTAATGAAATTATGTTTCTTTTTCATTATAAATTCCACAGTTTTACAATTTCAATCAGAACTGATCCAAGTGTGCCAATCCATGTCACATTTGTTT
>JAVTVY010016514.1:0-65347 GCA_036873755.1 Hanleya hanleyi | reverse complement strand
AAAGTTATTGGTTCTAGACTGGCCTGGTGTGTTCACGGATAGAAAATGTGCTGTTTTCTGTTCGAAATAGGCGATTTTGCACAAATCCACTACTTCAAGATGCTGTTATTCAAACACCCTAAGACCCAGAGAGCGGAAATTACTCAGACCATAAGACATGATATACATCAATAGCTCTGAAAAGCGTACGGCTCATTTTGACTCGATATTTCGACTCCTTATTTTGCCATCCTCCGGCTAATTGAAACTTTCTTTCGTAGGTGATATTTCATTTTGGCACTTCAAAGCGCACCTCATGGTGCCAAGGAGAGAGAAAGAGAGAATAAGCTAAGTTTAATGTCGCGTTCGGCAATATTTCAGCTATATAGCGACAAATAAACAAAATTCTATGAATTCTAACAAAAGCAAGTCAACAACCTAGCAAACCATAAGTAATCAACACAACACACCAAAAGACATGCACATGCATTAAAACTCATGCCACAAACTGATTTCTCTCAAATAAACTAAGATACAGTCTTCTCTCACTCGACTAAAAAGATCATCTGAAATAACTGCTCGATAAAAAGAATCTCTTAAAATCTTAAAAGCTATACAGTCAATAAGAATGGGTTCCACTGTGAGATCTCCATGATGGCCAAAATCTCACTGAACCGCGCCAGGTCCATTTCGATATTTTGTGTATTCTTAATTGAGCTAAGATAATTTCCTGAGTTCACAGAAAACGTTTGATTAGACACCAATTTTACACAAAATCGGTGTCCCAAAACGGCGATTGAAATCTGACGATAAACACAATGTTCAGTGAAATACAACGTTCTGGTCTATACTCAAAACCGACTGCCACTGAAAAATTTCATATTCATATTTCATATTTACCAATAAACTAACATCAGATATTAGAAAAATAGACTCGATCTAATATATGGAGATTTTTGCATACTAAAAGGGTATCATCTAAAGCAGGAGTTTGGCGTGTGGACTGCACATGCGTAGTCTAGACAGTGATATTACTGCGTTTGCACTACCCCATAAGGGCGGAGGGTCATATTGAAGCTCCTGGTGTGACGTCAAACAATCCTTATTTACAACCAACTTTTCTTTTTCCACATTCCGTCCTCCACAAATCCTCAGAGATTTACGCTTTGTATACTACTGACGCATTGGACGTGCAGGTCCTCTGTCGGCTTCACCAGAATAACTTTTCTTCCCATTCTTCAACGTGGAATGTCCTAACAATATACGACATGCTTTCAAAAGTTGGCAAAATATGCTTTAGGCTCAATTCTTTGAACGATAAATCTTGCATATTTTGTTAAATTTATACCTGGTACCAGAGACTGTGATTGTGCGGTCTCTGGTTTAAAATTTAATGCACCCGAAGTTCTCTTATCGGGATATTTCAGGAATATCACTGTCTAGACAGTCTCTTGTAGGAGCTACTGCATTCTATTGTTCCACTTCATCATCGCTAATATAAAGATACAGATATCTGGGCATTGTTGGAAATTGGAGACTTTGCACATTCGGATTTAATTGTTTTTGGCCACCATAGATAAGCTTGCATAACTTGTTTCACCATGCCGATAAGCCGGGTCTTCATCTTAGCTTATCCGATAGACGAATGATATATTCCCGTTTATCTTTTAGATATCTTGGGAAGACGGTTGTATTAGGGATTAATGTATGTAAAAGTCGCCTGTTGTCTGCAGGCCCGACCTGTCTGTCAATCAGAATTCTAATCATATTACGCTTATCAGGCTAACATAATGATCAACCAATCACAACGTGCATATGTTTCGCCAAGACAAAAGTGCTGCATGCGTTATAACCAAGCCTACAGTGTACAGCTAGAATCAGTTCACTAAATTTGCTTGTGGGAGAAGTACATGCAAGAACAAATACTCGCGTTTCGACATGTTGGAGTGACGAAACGGCATGCTGTTGGATCGAACGGAATTATCGTGCACCTATATGTATCTTGTGTAAATTTCAGCAAGGAGAAGTTAAACATGTGTATTCAATTTCTTCGCTACCCAGAGTGTGGGATACTCGGATATGGATAGTAAATTAAGGCCGCATTTGTGACAAATTTGAGACAGGACAGTATGAAGTTTTACTTCTGTTTCATTTTTCTGTAAATTATATTACATTGAATTGTGTAATATTTCTACGTGTATTACCGGTGAATCACGTAGCTTATTTTATACGTTGTATTGGGAAGAGTTACGATGTCCTCTATATTACATGTATTCCTCGTTTCCATCTTATGCTACAGGGTGACTCCTGATTCCTGAAACGACGAAGTGGAAATCGCGAAGAAGTAGAGCTTTCTAACCAATCCATTGTAGTTGGCACTGTATGAAATAAGCAAAGAAACCCCACAGTTTCCCTTGCACTTGTCGTGTTACGCCACGTATTACACACTCATATTATCCACGAGAGCGTGTTGAATGATCAAAATAAAAATGATATGCCCTACACACAATGAAACCATATCACATTTTCATATTTGCATTAATTTCCAAAATGAAATATTACTATTGACAACATTTAAAGGATATTAAACTGTTGGTAAATGAAAATATTTCCAATATATTTACAGCGCAGTCATTCCTTAACATTTGCATATATTTGCAGTATTTACCAAACTGGTTGCAAAAGTTCAGTTCTACCATATATTTGCTGATCATATAAAACGGAATGGCATACCCGTATAACCATCAGTGAAAGGGATAAACTGAATATTTGCTCTCATTGAAATATGCGTATATTTACCAGACGGTGAAATAACTTATAATGCTTCATTTGGTTTTCTTTACAGTCTAGATAAAATTAGATGAAATCTTCATATTTGCCGTGTATCAGAATTACCATTTCATGATGTCAAATCTTAATATTTGCCATATAAAAGAATTACCTTCTTATGACGTTAAAAAGCATAATGAACAAGTATGAGACGTACCTCTTGGGGGAAGCCGGTTGATGGAACTTCGACATTGCATTTCAGTGATAGGTTAAATTTAAATAAATATTCATATATACAAATACTTTGCCATACCTCTCGAATGTATTCAAAGAGTTTTATTTGATTAAATTTAAGGCAGTCTTGCCATAATTGGTTATTTTACATTTCCTGCTGTATGGAATATAATTTGATACTAAATATTCCATACCTGTGACCATACTATTTTGGGTATATGAAATATAGGATGCCTTATCTGTAATATATATCCCGTAAATGTATTTGTCATCTTGGCCTCTCCAAGCTGCAATGTACGGGTCATACGCTATGAAATACACACATCCGCACTAGAGGGCATCTATGTAAAGAAGTGCAAACAGTGGCCTCTCCCATTAATAAGCAATACATTTCCCCAGTACGTGAAATCCGCCTTTTTGTGTAGTGTTTATTGTACCTGTTCGTGTGGCAACTTCGATGGCATGACCACACGGTCCCTGGCACCGGCATGAGCGGTATTAGATAAAAATCTAGAGCGCTGTGATGGAAATGCTCTGACAACTCGTATATTGGTAATTTGTGAGCTGTGTCGCTGTGACAACTCGAACACTGGGAATTGGTGAGCTGTATCGCCGTCAGATGAAAATGACGGCCTTTAACACAAAATACTCGTCTGTAAGGCCCGATGGCGACCCAGAATAAACTTCTCACAATGCCAACATATATCAAAGACCAAAAGGTCTGTACAGGGGGCGGGCCTCGGGGACGAAACGTCTACCTGCAGAATCTCGCCATAGATCACGATTTGATCGTGACTGTTCATATGAGCACCATGAGGATCTTGAAGTACATGGGTTCATACGTCCCTAGCCCCGGCGGAATTAGACACAAGTTACGAAACTTAACGCAATAGATCTTGCACGCTATGTTCGTATTTTGCTATCAGCATGCGATATGTATCGCCAAATTTGAGAAATTTTATAATTTCATGTTTTATAAGTTTCTGCAACAATGTTTTGTGACGTTGATTAAAATAATTACATTTAACATCGGATCTAACAAATGCTACTAGGCGAGATATGTACACGCCATATGCAGGTCCCACTGGAATATCAAAGTATAACTATAGATGCAGATATCTACTTTCGATGAACTGAGAGCCATTGTGAAACCTGGTATATTGGGAAGTACATTTACATTGGCTTTATTTCAGCTTTAAACAAACGCTATGAATTTCTTCGTACCTATCACCAAGACCATGATTAGTTAATGCATGTAAAACATACACACAAACACACATACCATAACATTGACCGATTTCCGCCAAAGGTGCTGATTCAGGTTCAGTGAAGTCATCACCGGAAACGACGCCATCAATCGAGATGACATCATCACCGGAAGTGATGCCATCCCCGGAAGGGATGTCATAACAGCAGTGACGTACCACAAGAGTATGAATAAGTTCATGTTCTGGATTATGAATGAGGAGGTAAGTTCAAGAGCTAGTAAAACTGTTAAACAGATTCAATACTCCTATTCAGTTAATAAGGAACGAAGTGTTAATGGATAAGAGGGTCAAAATATGAATAAAGTGTTAAAAAAATAATAATGGTAAACACAGCGAGTAAGGATTAATAAAAATGAGCAAAGGGTAAAAATACCGAGTAAAGATAAAGAAAATGGTGAAGTTACAAATTAGTGAAGGATAAACAATGAGTAAAACCGATTTAGGCTTCATGACTAGACCATTCAGAATCCTTCATACGAGAGTATACGAGGTTGTACAAAACAACATACTAACAGTTTTAACCTATATATCTGGAGGCTTTGGCCTGACCGAACAAGTTCTGTACAATATAAATTGCTGAGGTATTATCATGATCAGATGCAAGTCTGAAATTGTCGTATCTTCTTTGGCTTTGTTCATAAGTTCGTCAATTATTATCAAGTTTCTTAGAGCGGAATCGAAATAGCCTTCATATCCGAGAATTAAGATTGTACCCTCTACAAATTTTATATCAGGCACCCGAATCATCATATCCTCGAAAAACAGTTGCCATTTGCGGTAGCAGTAAATAATTCTCTGCTGAGCGAGGTCAATATATTCATCGATTCCTCATAATAACTTGTCCATCAATAAGTTTTTCCCACTCTCAGAGGGACTGGCATCTTTCAACGTGAATGGGTGCAGTATGGATTTAACATTATTTGTTGATATTTGTGTTGTTTCGTCTTTTCTCGAATTAAACAGCATCTATGATGGATTGTATGTTTCACGTTGTGAAGACGATAATGACTGAATCGGTTTATTGAAAATTTATTTCATCTTCATGTTCAAACTGGTGCCTATTACATCTTGAGTGAAGGGTTCAGATCACATCACAAGAGACAAAACCGTTTGAGATAATATTTCCAGGGGCGGGCCAGTGGTTTGGCCCCCAGGGTGTATATCTGCTTTCCCCATTAACATGATCAACAGGCTACTGAAACAATAAATCTGTCCTCACAATCTGCTGGGAATTAGTGTCCTGGACTGGAGACAGAGTTGGTCATTAAACAGAACATTTCATCTTAAGGTCATCTGGGTGTAGATTTAACCCAGCTGGCTACAGTTTAGGGTGAAAGGTATGTTCAGCATTATATAGATACAGCTAGGTTTAAATGAAATACTATATGCTTGGTGATTTAGAGATGTTTGACGTGTAACATTTATTAGCCATATATTATATGAATCTTTCGGTGATGGGAAAAATGAAAAGGCAGGATATGTGATTTTATTGGTGTCTAACTATCATTGATAGAGAGGATTAAATTAATCTTAAGGAAATAGGCAAGAAAGATAAATATACTGGGATATACGATTAAAACAAATTTGGGGGAAACTGGGTGATTTTAACGCGGTCTATGTATACATGTAGGGCATTGACCTTGTTGATTTTAGTGATATACTGGTATACATGTATAAATACTGGTTGAAATTACTAGGGCATTGGATGATATGATCTTGAGTGAATAGGTGGCATGAGACTAAATATTGGGATATTTCATCGGGAAAAATAAGGAGATATACTGGTTGAAATTATTAGTGTATATGACAGTAGGATCTTGGATGAATCGGGACAACTTGGGGGAATTCAGAAATATCTGATCGAGGAAATGTGGCATTGGGTTAAATCATTATAGGTGAATAGGCACAATGGAGGAAAATACTGGGATATTTGAATAGGAAAAGTAATGTGGAATACTGGGTGAAATTACTATGGCATTGGATTATATGATATTGGGGAAGCAGCGCAACGAGGGGAAATATCGGGGATGCTTCAGTGAGGAAGATAAGGGGAATATACTGGATGAAATTACGGGAGCACATGGCTATGCGTCATTGGTATGAGGGAGCAGGTGTAGGGCCGTGTGGGGGAACGCGTTGCACGGCATACTCTGTATAAGGGAAAAATAGTGGGATATTATGAGAAAATGAGAAATAATGGGTGAAATTTCCATGACACTGGATGTATGGGTTCTGGAATAGGCAAAATGATGGGGCATTTTATTGGGGAAAAGGAAGCTAGAAATAATTGGTGAATATATAGAGATGATTAAGAGAAATAGAGGGAAGACTGATCAAGGTTAGATGATATGGATATATATGCAAAGAAGATATAATGGGGGAATTACCGATGGCTATGCGTCATTGGTATGAGGGAGCATGTGTAGGGCGGTGTGGGGGAACGCGTTGCAGGGCATACTCTGTATGGGACCTGATCAACATTAGATGATATGGATACAGATGTAAAGAAGATATAATGGGGAATTACCGATGGATATGCGTCATTGGTATGAGGGAGCATGTGTAGGGCGGTGTGGGGGAACGCATTGCAGGGCATACTCTGTATGGGACCTGATCAACATTAGATGATATGGATACAGATGTAAAGAAGATATAATGAGGAATTACCGATGGATATGCGTCATTGGTATGAGGGAGCATGTATAGGGCGGTGTGGGGGAACGCATTGCAGGGCATACTCTGTATGGGACCTGATCAACATTAGATGATATGGATACA
Source organism: Hanleya hanleyi (assembly GCA_036873755.1). Classification (NCBI taxonomy): domain Eukaryota; kingdom Metazoa; phylum Mollusca; class Polyplacophora; order Lepidopleurida; family Hanleyidae; genus Hanleya; species Hanleya hanleyi. The sequence goes on along the minus strand of JAVTVY010016514.1, from coordinate 58,319 downwards.
GATGTAAAGAAGATATAATGGGGAATTACCGATGGCTATGCGTCATTGGTATGAGGGAGCATGTGTAGGGCGGTGTGGGGGAACGCATTGCAGGGCATACTCTGTATGGGACCTGATCAACATTAGATGATATGGATACAGATGTAAAGAAGATATAATGGGGAATTACCGATGGCTATGCGTCATTGGTACATGTATGAGGGAGCATGTGTAGGGCGGTGTGGGGGAACGCGCTTCACATCATACTCTGTATGGGGCCTGATCAGCATTGGATCAATATGGATGCAGATGCATAGGGGATATGGTGGGGAAATGCCGATGGCTATGCGTCATTGGTACATGTATGAAGGAGCGTGTGTAGGGCGGTGTGGGGGAACCCGCTGCACGGCATACTCTGTATGGGACCTGATCAACATTAGATGATATGGATACAGATGTAAAGAAGATATAATGGGGGATTACCGAAGGCTATGCGTCATTGGTACATGTATGAGGGAGCATGTGTAGGGCGGTGTGGGGGAACGCGCTGCACGGCATACTCTGTATGGGACCTGATCAACATTAGATGATATGGATACAGATGTAAAGAAGATATAATGGGGAATTACCATGGCTATGCGTCATTGGTATGAGGGAGCATGTGTAGGGCGGTGTGGGGGAACGCGTTGCACGGCATACTATGTATGGGACCTGATCAACATTAGATGATATGGATACAGATGTAAAGAAGATATAATGGGGAATTACCGATGGCTAAGCGTCATTGGTACGTGTATGAGGGAGCATGTGTAGGGCAGTGTGGGGAAACGCGCTGCACGGCATACTCTGTATGGGACCTGATCAACATTAGATGATATGGATACAGATGTAAAGAAGATATAATGGGGAATTACCATGGCTATGCGTCATTCGTATGAGGGGGCAATTGTAGGGCGGTGTGGGGGAACGCGCTGCACGTCATACTCTGTATGGGACCTGATCAACAGTAGATAATAAGGATACAGATGTAAAGAAGATATAATGGGGAATTAACGATGGCTATGCGTCATTGGTACATGTATGAGGGAGCATGTGTAGGGCGGTGTGGGGGAACGCGCTGCACGGCATACTCTGTATGGGACCTGATCAACATTAGATGATATGGATACAGATGTAAAGAAGATATAATGGGGAATTACCATGGCTATGCGTCATTGGTATGAGGGAGCAATTGTAGGGCGGTGTGGGGGAACGCGCTGAGCGGCATACTCAGTATGGGACCTGATCAGCATTAGATGATATGGATACAGATGCAAAGAAGATATAATGGGGAATTACCATGGCTATGCGTCATTGGTATGAGGGAGCAATTGTAGGGCGGTGCGGGGGAACGCGCTGCACGGCATACTCGGTATGGGACCTGATCAACAGTAGATGATATGGATACAGATGTAAAGAAGATATAATGGGGAATTACCATGGCTATGCGTCATTGGTATGAGGGAACAATTGTAGGGCGGTGTGGGGGAACGCGCTGCACGGCATACTCTGTATGGGATCTGATCAACATTCGATGATATAGATACAGATGTAAAGAAGATATAATGGGGAATTACCGATGGCTATGCGTCATTGGTAGGAGGGAGCATTTGTAGGGCGGTGTGGGGGAACGGGTTGCACGGCATACTCTGTATGACCTGTGCCCATTGTAATACGATGGAGTGCCCAATCAAACCAAACCAAACCAAACCAGGGCGGTGTGGGGGAACGGGTTGCACGGCATACTCTGTATGATTAGGCACAGTGAAGGGTAAATAGTGGGATATTGTATTGAGGAAAATGAGAAATACTGGGTGATATTTACATGGCACTGGATTCATGATCTCGGGGAATAGGCAAAATGACGGGAAATAATGACAAGGGTATTTTATTGGGGAAAATGAAGAGAAATGGGTGAAATAATTGGTGAATATATAGAGATGATTAAGAGAAATAGAGGTAAGACTGGGGACCTGATCAAGATTAGATGATATGGATACAGATCTAAAGAAGATATAATGGGGAATTACCGATGGCTATGCGTCATTGGTATGAGGGAGCATGTGTAGGGCGATGTGGGGGAACGGGTTGCACGGCATACTCTGTATAAGGGAAAAATAGTGGGATATTGCATTGAGGAAAATGAGAAATACTGGGTGAAATTTCCATGGCACTGGATTTATGATTTTGGGAAATAGGGTGAAATATTAAATGTTGAGTGAATGGGGAGGATGAGTGGCTATTGGGAGATTTAATTATGAGTGTCCATTGTGATAATTAATCAAAGTGGCCACTAAGAATCGATCCGAGAAGAGAGAATGAGGGGGCTTGACAGATGAAAATATTATGTGATACTTCTGTAGTTATGGGAATTAAGAGAAGGTATATTGTTTAATAAGAATGTGGGGATTAAACAGTGTCTATGTGACACTGTTAAGAGGGATCATGTGTAGGGCGGGTTGGGGGAAACGGGTTGCACGGCGTGTTCGCACGACCTGTGCCCATCGCGGTGCGATGGAGTGCCCAAGTACATCCATCCATCCATCCATGGATTCATATGTTGACATAAAACGCCTCATCGAGAAAGTGCCTTAGGACATTTTGTAGAAATGTATTAAAACATGGTAGAAGAAGTAAGTATAATCGGTGTATCTTCACCAAAAGTTTTGCTAGTAATATAACGTTATCGTGTAGGACATTCACATTATCGGCATCTCCATCGTCATAGTATCAGATCAAACCGGAAGTATACATATACCGCCGCTACCCATAATCTAATTCCAACGTATATAAGGGAAGTGGGAAGAGGTGCCGACATACTGACAGAGCCACATGACTTCACAGTATAGTCTTCTGGTTAACATATTCTAAAGCACATACCAAGAATCTAACGATTCGTGGTATGTGTTGTATCTCAGATACACTTTTATTGTACCTGTTCATGTGGCAACTTGGATGACATGACCACACGGCCCCTAGCACCGGCGTTCACGGAGATAGTACAAAAAATGAAGTTCATCCGTACCTAACCTATCTCTCAGATTTCACCCACGTCCGAACAATAACACCGTTCATTACACTAAGCACCAACAACTGCTCAACCTGTATTAAGACCGCTGTGGGGAGGTTGGACTTTTAACGGAACCGACGTCTAAATATGTAGCCTATGTGGCTCACATCCGAGGACAGAAATATTGACCAGAATTTCAATCACAAACGAAATTTACATATCAAGTATTCCCAAGTGAAACTTTCTGCCTGCACATAATCTTCGTCAAGGAGTTGCGCACATGTTTGTTTACAATGCTGTATATAATGGGATTACTAGCGTTACTAATAAAGAACATGTGTCGGAATACGAGGCTGTGAGTAACCCCGAATATATCCAACCAGAATGGCATCCACGTCAAGATGAATACTATTGTACAAATGAACAACATTGTCCCGGTCATACAGCGAACATTTCTCTTTCGACTGGGCAAGTTATTGACTGGAGCGACGGTTCGTGATAAGTTTCCAGTTACTTTAACGCCATCACCAAGGTCAGAAATTTCATTGCTTTCTAACGATGACTTGCCTTTCTTGGTACTATTAACGTCCACAATGGATAGGCGCTTAAGAGCGAATGTCCCCTTCCGAACTTTATCCCGGTACCAAACTTTTCGATAGACGAAAGCATAAAGAACAATGATCACAATTACAATGATGAAATACAAAACTGCAGTTGTGCCCTGATACACCAATGTTAACGTCGGTCCTAATAGCGTGGTAGTAAACTGGCAATAGGCGGGAGCATCAGTCGTGACGTACACCGTACTGGCGTTTGTAACGTTAGAAGCGGGTACATGTTGGAACCATTTTCTTGGAACAACCGCAAATATCCACATCGACGGAGCAGCAAGGAAGGTGCTAAAGATCAACATTAGTGCCATCGCCTTTTTGACAACCCCAGACAAAACTGTCACGGTCGGTCTGCAAATAGCTAAATATCGCTCAACGGCAACTGCCACCAACGTAAAATTCGACATAATCACATTAAAATGACGCATCAGCTCACATACTTTACATGCGAAATCCGCTGTCACCAGTCTGTACTCATATATTATGGTGTAAGGCATAACGACTAGACACACGATAAAATCCAACATGGCTAGAACTCCGATAAACACATTTGCCGCTCTCTTGTCGCGCCATTTTCTGTATACCAACAAAATCAACACATTTCCAAATGTTCCAACTATCGATAAAACAGAGACGAAAGCACAAAGAACATGAAGTTCCGTTCCCAAGTCCGTTTCTTTAAGCTCTCCAGGCATATTCAAATGATCGTAACTTTTTCCATATTAACGAACATTCATATCTTTGTTTTTTATCGACGTTCTGGTCAGGCCCTCAATTTGGTAGTATGTGGCAGAAAATTATTACTTCCGTTGTTATCATATCCAAATGACTTTTTTGTTAAGCAACTAGGAAGTTAGAGTTCCATTACTGTTAAATCCACCCAGTGTATTATGGAGGGCTGTTAGGCTTCTGTTAATAGATCCTCTTTGAATGTGACCTCGCCGTTGAAACAATTCTTCTGGGAACATATTTCTCCTGTCCGCAATTTGACAGGTGTGCGTGACAGACAGTAGCCATTCAGATGTCGTTTGTAAGCAACTGGGAAACCAGATTTCCGTTGCTGTTCAAACCACTCAGTTTTATGATGCAGGTTTGTAAGTTATACCGCTAGTTAAGCTTCTGCTAATAAATCCTCTAAGAATTTGGCTTGAAACTGTTGAAAACACAAATTGTCCCGGTCTGAAGTTTGTCAGGAGTATGCGAATCGGTTATTAACACGATTAATACGATAACGACAATTGTCCAGGACATGTATGCCAAACCATCGGGATTCTGTGTTCGACTGTTCTCGGAACAAGGAATATATCCACGCAACCAAATCACAAACCGTAACTTATGAAGCCTTGTAAATGTATGTCGAACAAGCAAGTCCGTTGTCTGTATCAATCTTTGTATTGGTTAATCTAGCCTGTAATCATCCCCTGCGTCAATTCTCGCTCAGGTTTTCATTGATCAGTGTCTCCATCAACTCCTCGTAGGTGAGCAAGCAACAAATTTGACATAAATATACTCGACAGTAGAACTAAGCTGGAGATATTCGATCAAGAAGTATTGAGCTTTTGGGGGTTCACGGTCTATCCATCTCTCGGTCTATAGAATCTCTGGTTGGGTAAGAGTGGCGTACTGGAATAGACCACATCCATGTTTCCCACAATGACGACGTTCTCGATAGAGACGAGAAATTGTCGCTTTTATAGCAGCTTAGCTGTCGAGATAATATGTGGAACTGGAAATATATGCACTCCATACGAAGATATGATCTCATATCAGACTTTATCTCTGATTATATCAAAATATTTCACCTTGGAAAGATCTCTTTATAATAACACCTGCTCTCATATACGGTATACCAAAAGGCGATACTCATTGTCATATTCTCACCAATTCAACTGTTGCTCCGGGTTGACTCAAATTATTCTGAAAAACAAATACTGTTAAATCCCATTCGCTTCATATAGTACGAGTTTTCTTGCAATATGAAAGCCAAGTTTCAAGCTGCACTTACACAATTGCTGATTTTACGTACTTGTACATAAATTTGTTAAATGCAAACAGTAAAGCCTAATTTTAAATAGGCGTACTGGTGCAGAAAACTTAGCACCAAATGCCTTCGAAATTAGATTAGCACTGGCAGGCCTGAGCTATTTGTGGCCTGCCAAGGCCTGGGGGGAAGTCTTTTTCTTGCTTCTTAGGGATCTTAAAATTACCACAATATATCTTGGTCAAGCTCTGCCAGAAAATTGATCGAAATCTAAGATGGATACTTATGACGACACAGTGATGTCATATTCTAAAGTGCATTTCTTGATAGATTTTTCAGGCAGATTTTTCAAATTTTTATATTATGCTATTTTCTGCTATAACTTCATAGTAAATTGACAAATAATTATCTGTACACTTGTGTCCACAGAAAAGCAACGGTTTGCAAAAAAGACGAAAACATCACTATTTTGGCACCCACATGGCCGTTATTTTGTATTTATCCATGCTCCCTAGCTAGGAGGGGTATGCAAAAGGGTTAAAAAGGGCTCCAACATATAGGCTATAAAGTCAAAGAGCTTCAGCTCTATCTTACCCTTTTGTCGTTTCGGAAACAGTGTCGTTTCGAAAACATCTCTAATAAATAATATCTTATCCAGATTAGTTTTATCGTCGTCCGTGTGTTATTTTTGTGTTTATTCAATAAACAAGTACATAGTACACGTTCATCACGGATACGACATATCTTATACTCGCTCTTATGTAAATATTTCAGATCAATGAAACAGCCTAATCGTGGTCATTTTACATCGCAAAAAAATTTACATTACTCGTAAGTAATTAATCAAGCTAATGATCCATATTGTGGAATTCTGTTAAATTATTGATAAAAGATCCACTTGTTTTTTCCCCGGAGACCGACACTGATGATGCATATATGCACATATTTTACAACGCACTGAGCACTGAGAATTGTTGTATATATATATTGTAGTTTAGATTAGAAAGAACTTGCGTAACATTGCCTATAGAAAGATAATGAAAAGGCAACAAGGATATATTCACGCATCGTTTGAACAACGCTTTTGATTATTTAAATTCATTGCCAGATAATTGAAAAGTTTTTCGATATGAAGGTTTCCCTAGCCGTGCAAGTATTCAATTGCACTGGAGGGAAATCACATGGCGGATTTCTTCCATTGTTGCATCTTGGTTCCATCGCTATATTGAGCCTTGTATGGAGATGATTCGATGGCACGATAGTATGATGCTATAAAATGAATCGAGGTGATGCTATGAAATAATGAACTGAGAAAATTGTGCAAATAATTACGTTCGGTAAGATGAGATGGTATATACTGAACAAAATCCATGGTTTTGATACAAGTAGCCACCAGAACATACAAGAAGTAACATTTAAAGATGTAATCAGCCTCAAATCTGGGCTGAAATCGATGCCTCTCAAACTCAACGAAAGTGACATATGTTACAACAGGTACAAAATGAGACACATTTGACCACAATAAACTAAACTTGTTTCTACCATTCACGAGAAAATAGAAGGAATTGATCTTTAAAAATAAACAGCATGGCATGCCGTTTATTTTTCCACGGCCGTGTCAACAAGCGTATACACATACACGTGTGGTGCATTCTACCAACGTGTCCTATGCGACATTACCGAACCGTAGGCACGAGCCATGACGTTATCCCATGGCTGCAGCTGTGCAGCATTCAGATTCGTGAGCGTCGCTACGTCACTCATACGTCACTCAGTGACGTCATTTTCCTCTCCGTGTACAACACACACTCACTGGCGAAACAGAAAAGCCGTCGAAGCGGGCAGAGTTTCAAATTTCTCTGACAAGATATTTCTGCATTCGTTGTATATGGCGATCCCACTATCATCAAATATAATACATATGATGCTTTGGTAATCTTCCCTGCTGAAAAAACGCATAGGGGAGAGTTTACAAAATCCATCCATTTTGAGGCTGATTACATCTTTAACAGAACGATACCCCTCGTCCGGAGGAGATTTGAACAAGTTTCTCAGGGTCAGAGAATTCGAGTAGTCTACTTGGAGAAGATCATTCTTCTGAACTCTTTCTTAACCCTACCTGGCCTGGGGGGCCAAAATGGCTCCCCCACCAAACTTTCTGCGCTATCTCCGGAACAACATAAAATGAAGAGCTGAAACTCCATGACTTTATAGTTCATTATACTGGGGTCATTTTGAGCCTATTTCCATAACTCTCCGAGCAGAGGATCATGGGCAAATTCAAGATGGCGCCCACGTGGGGTACCAGAAAAGTGATGTTTTGTCATATTTCTTCAAAATTTCTGCTTCTCCGCGATGAAAAGTGGGAAAAAACTATTTTATTTCACATCTCATTAATATTTACTAATTTATCATGCAATTTTTGCTGAGAAATTGAATAAATGAAAAATTCGGAAAATCTGACCGAAAAATCGACCACAAAATGCCGTTTTTGAAAATGACGTCACTGTGAGGTCATCAAAACGGCCATCTTGGATTTTTTATATTTTTTTGGTGGAGCTTGACCCAAGGGAATAATGTGGTAAGTTTCAGCCTCCTAGCTCAAGGGGTAAGAAAAATAATTATGGGGGGGCATTTCGGACCCCCCCCCCCCAGGCCTGGACAGGTCCCAACAATCCCAGGCCACATAGGGTTAAACAAAACCTTTCGTTTTGACATCGGCTGAAATAAAAATTAATTCTTTTCAACATTTTTTTTTCGATGTGAAACTTGATGAGTTCATTATGAATACTGATATAAGAACGGATATAACAAACATTGGTGTTCTTCACTACTGTCCATGTGTTCCAGTAAACAACAATACAAGCGTCTAGTCCGTCATTCACCATTCAGTCGTCGTCCATTAAAGAATTTCCGCATCCATAATTCAAAGACATAATCCATATAATATCGTTACCACCATATTAAAAGGATAAATCATAGCATACACAACACTATGTCAATTTCCTGCAAGACAGAAGCGGCCAACAGTTTTCAATGATGCCGGCAAGGCATCATGACCATACATGGAAAAACATAAGCGATTCGTAATCGATTTGCTACCTCGTGCTGCGACAACTCGATTGGTGATTATAGCAAGGGTTAAGGATTCCATAAAATCATAATCGTTATATGTTGCAATGCCTTCAGTCAATCATATGATTTCTAGGCCTGAAATAATATTTGATGTTCGTTAGTTCTCTCTGCCAATCTTGCATCTTATTAGATAAGCTAAAAGCTTCTGGTCTTCACTGCTAAAAATTTTGGTCTTTAGGACTTGAAACTACTGTTAAGAATTTCTACCGAAAAATGTATTGGTACGAATGAACGGGTTCAATAATCTCCGATCTAGTATTTTTTGGGTGGATATTGGACTCAATAATAGTGTGTGCTTCCAATCTATGCCCAAACCATTTGCGATTACCGATGAGGCGGGGGTTGAACCACGCCAGAGAGAATACTCATCATTTGAAGATTTGCCCGACTATCATCGGTGTTTCTAGGTGAAACAGTTTTGAGTTCAAAATTTCGAAAACAAGTTCAAATTTATCTTTCTGATTCAGTTTTCATTACTGTTTCCATAGACTGAAGAATGTTTCATTTTATATCCCAACGCACAGAAGCAATTTCCGTCTGAGCGTGGTGATTTTTCTTATTTCTATCTGCTCCACATTGTCAATCCCTTAATATTTGCCCCTTTTCATCATTCATTTATACAGTATTAGTCCGTGGGCTGAGTAGGCCCACCTTGCACCCCCCCCCCACCACTCTCCGAAACTATGATTTTTTAGTACTTTGGAATGTGCCGAAGAAGAAAATATATGTTAACACGCGAGCAATTGGGATGAACTGGCAGATCAGAGAAGTTAAAAATTGCACCTAACGCCTTTATTTTGCGTTTACTGTAAGGGGGTGGGGTTGCTAAAATGTTCCTAACTTTTTTATTTGTTGTCCAATTGATTGAAATGAGGTATCTTTTTATTCAACATAAACAGAGGAATCAGTCCAAAACAGCAAACGTTATAATATTTCAATATTATGATGTCAGTAGGGGGCCATCTCCAAATTTCACGAAAAAAATGTCAAAATTGCCTAACTACAAGCAATACTGATAACTAGTCATATTTCTGCAACATTATCTATGTAACCTGGTTTAATATGTTGTTTTTATTTCTATTTTGTGCTTCAATGCATTGAAATATTTCCAATGTTGTAAACGAGCACTAACATGGATAAATAACTTCTCTTTTTTCTTTTTTCTTTTTTTTTATTCAGTCCATATCGGTATTCACATCAGTCAACATTGTTGCAGTGATAACATAGCCTTTTACATGCAGCTTTCAACATTTTTAGATGGAATAAAAAATAAATGAGTGTATCCATTATACATACAGTATTTCGAATAATGTATTAGATTCTTAATTATTACAGTCCGCACGGTCAGGTAAGAATGAACAGTTTCAGACTTGATGTCCCGAGGATCTGTTGTCATACATAGTACTTATCAGCACCAATTTACAGCTATGCTGAATTGGATGAATACATGTATTGACTAAAATGACTTATAAATAAAGAGACATTATATCAGAATGTGCCACTTGTTCCATTTTTCATTGAACTTATCAACATTATTTAATAATTTAGCATTCACCTGTTCAGCCAAATAGTACTTTTTCAAATTCGCTTTTAGACAGTCCAGCATTGGTAATGCACATCGAAGACTAGCCCTAAACAGGCAAAAATTTATCAGCAATGAAATCAAATTTACAACTTCCAGATTTTTACCAATAAAGCCGAGAATAATTGTTCGAGGTGAATAACATATTTCTATTTCAGTAATACGAACAACCCAATCGTTCACCTTCTTCCGAAATATAATAGATGTTGAGCACTCAACTAACAAATGGTTAATACTCTCAACATCATTCTTGCAGAAAAAACATATATTGCTATCAGTCAAGTTCATCTTGAAAAGCAAAGCTCTACAGGTCAGTGACCGAGATTCTTCGGATCCATGACAACTTCAAGGAGTTCGCAACAGATTCTAAATGTATCATGTTTAAACCTCCTTTAAAACTTGGCTGGATCATAACTCTTCTTGCAACTTTATCTGGTTTGTCATTCCAAATAAACTGATAAAATAATCTCTCACATTCAATCATAAAGTCTTTACTAGGATTGGGAAGGGTTAAAAGAAGGTAATTAAGTTTTGGTACAAATATCGATTTAATTACAGTAATTTTGCGATATGGAGTAAGAATTCTTCCCTTCCATAATGCGACATTTGTACGGATATCTTTAAGCTTCTTGGAATAGTTCACCTCCAGTTCATAAATAACTTAGCACTATATTACTTATGCAATGAATAGTAGGGGTGGGGTTGCTATAATGTTCCTAACTTTTCTATTTGTTGTTCAATTGATTGAAATGAGGTATCTTTTTATTCAGCATAAACGGAGGAACCAGTCCAAGACAGGAAATATTCTAATATTTCAATATTATGACGTCAGTAGGGGGCCATCTCAAAATTTCACGAAAAAAAAGTCAAAATTGACTAACTACAAGCAATACTGATAATTAGTCATAATTCTGCAACATTATCTATGTAACCTGGTTTAATATGTTGTTTTTATTTTATTTTGTGCTTCAATACATTGAAATATTTCCAATGTTGTAAACTAGCACTAACATGGATAAATAACTTAGCACTATGTTACTTATGGAATGAATAGTAGGGGTGGGGTTGCTAAAATGTTCCGAACTTTTTTATTTGTTGTCCAATTGATTGAAATTAGGTATCTTTTTATTCAACATGAGCCGGAGAATCAGGCCAATATAGTAAGCTTCTAATATTTACTTATTGTGCCGTCACTAAGGGGTCATCTACAATTTTCATATGAAATCGTATTTTTACCAAAATTGTTACCTAAAATGGTTCAAATGATTCTTTTTTGTTTAGCCGAACACATGCAGGATACAAATATAATTGCTAGTAAGCGCTGAAGTAACATTCAACATAAATATGCAAAGTAGAATATCAAGATTTATTTATTTGAAAAGTTCGTTCGTTGGTTATAACTTTTTAATTCCTTGTCCAATTGATTGAAATGAGGTATTATATATGCAACATAAACTGCGATACCGGATATTAACAATGGTACGCAGGGATCAAAAGACACTTCCGGCCACGTGACCGGAACCGGAAGTTGTCACGAGACAGGTGGCGCCCTTGTCGGAAGTAGGTCAATAAGAACCAATTTAGCCTGTCAATGGTCAAAAGAGTCAATTTAGCCTTTACATCATGTCAATGGTTAAAGGTCATTTCCGGTCACGTGACAGTAAACATGGAAACACCCGGATGTAAGATGAGGACGGATGGAAGATAGAAGAACGACTGGAAAAACCCAGTGGGAAACCCGGATGTTCACAAGGTCCGAGATGTCAAATCCACTGCCAACACATACACACACGCGCGCGCGCAATGCGGCTCAGTCGTACACCAGTACATCTCGGTCCTCGACTTGGGGGGTAGTTGAACCGAGTGTGCTAAAAATAGATTACCAGCTAGCGTGCTATAAAAGGGAAGCGGCCTGGCCGTTTCATCAGACACTCTGAGACAGCGGGAACTCCCACCCATCGCCTACTCAGCCCACGGACTATAACTCGACTGTCATGCATTATACCATATCTTTGATGTATTATACCTTATCTGTGCTGTATTATAATCGGAGAGGTATCAATGTGAAGCACTCGTGGCTCCGATTGGAGGGGCTGGGTCGTGGAAATGACGTCATTCTGCACATGTGCAGTTGTGGAGTAGTAGTAAAAGGGAAGTTTCGCAAGTGTGCATGTGCAGTTGTCGAGTAGTAGTAAAAGGGAAGTTTTGGAAGTGTGCATGGAACTATATCATATCGGGGTATTTATTTCATCCAAGTATAGCGGATAGCGGCTGTCGTGAATAACAACAAGTTCAGCAATGTTTATACAGTTTATTATCCCCAATGTTACATCATACCCAGGCTGGGGGAGCCGCCCTGGATATGTTTAGTACGTTCACAACAAAACAAATGGAAATATCAAACACCATGTTTTATTATTTAACGCACCGTCACATTAGGTATAACTGTTTACTGAGCTCAAGTTGACGATCAGCATGTAGACGTAGAGAGTATATACGGCATGTTAGGACCTTACAGACTAGTCTTTTGTGTTAAATGCCGTCATTTTCATCTGACGACGATACAGCTCACCATTTCCCAGTGTACGAGTTGTCACAGCGAAACAGCTCACCAATTACCAATATACGAGTTGTCAGAGCATTTCTATCGTAGCTCTCTAGATTTGTATCTAATACCGCTTATGCCGGTGCTAGGGGCCGTGTGGTCATATCATCCAAGTTACCACATGAACAGGTACAATAAAAGCGTACCTGAGATACAACACATATCAGGAATCGTTAGATTCTTGGTATGTGCTTTAGAATAGGTTAACCGGAAGACTATACTGTGAAGTCATGTGGCTCTGCCAGTATGTCGGCACCTCTTCCCACTTCCCTTATATGTGTTGTAATTCATCAGTGCACGGGTGACGCATTCAGCCGAGAGGGTTGACCAGTTTAGCCACGAAGAACGTAACATTGGTGACCCGCTCCACTGTCCTCTTGGTGTTGGGGCATTGACGTTGTGCCCATTTCAAGGGATGCACGGTGTCCAGTTTCTCCAGCATCGTCTCTAGCGACGCCCGGCTAAGGATGGTCGTACACTTGATTGTTGGCACTGGAATAGAAATAGCACAGTTGATCCGTCATCTTATGACGTAAGATTTACCCGAAAGCGACATTTAATTTGAAGGCCGTACGTTGGTCATTGAAGATGGCTTCCTACGTAGATGGGCGAGGTCGGTCAGTCGGAAATTGTAGATATCTTGAACAGGGCGATGACGATGGGAACAGTGCCGTATCATGTGCCACTGGCGCTGATAGATGTCACTCACTGGATGGGCGTCCTGTAAGGGATCGCTAGGAACATTTGTGGGCTCGTCCGCGAAGTGTACTTTGCTCTCCACGTCGTACAAAATCTGGCCCACGGTCTTGTCGTCGGAATTTGACTGTTGAATTAGGGCGAAATCATCATCATCATCGGCCCTCGTGCGATGGGTGGGAGTTCCCGCTGTCTCGGAGTGTCTGATCAAATGGCCAGACCGCTTCCCTTTTATAGCGCGCTAGCTGGTGATCTATTTTTTAGCACACTCGGTTCAACTACCCCCCAGTCGAGGACCGAGATGTACTGGTGTACGACTGAGCCGCATTGCGCGCGTGTGTGTGTATGTGTGTGTGTATGTGTGAGCAGTGGATTTTACATCCCGGACCTCGTCAACATCCGGGTTTCCCAGTGGGTTTTTCCCGTCGTTCCTCCGTCTTCCATCCGGGTACTGTGGTTTTACATCCGGGTCCTCATCTTACATCCGGGGTTTTCCATGTTCACTGTCACGTGATCGGAAATGACCTTTAACCATTGACATGATGTAAAGGCTAAATTGACTCTTTTGACCATTGCCAGGCTAAATTGGTTCTTATTGAACAACTTCCAATAAGTCATGTGACCGGAAGTGTCCTTTGACCCCTACGCACCATTGTTAATATCCGGTATCGCAGTTTATGTTGCATATATAATACCTCATTTCAATCAATTGGAAAAGGAATAAAAAAGTTATAACCATTTAGGTAACTTCGCCCCCATACAGAAAACGACCGAACTATTCAAATAAATAAATCTTGATATTCTACTTTGCATATTTATGTTGAATGTTACTTCATCGCTTACTAGCAATTATATTTGTATCCTGCATGTATTCGGCTAACCAAAAAAGAATCATTTGAACCATTTTAGGTAACAATTTTGGTAAAAATACGATTTCATATGAAAATTGTATATGACCCCTTAGTGATGTCACAATAAGTAGATATTAGAAAGTTTGCTATATTGACCTGATTCTCCGGCTCATGTTGAATAAAAAGATACATCATTTCAATCAATTGGACAACAAATAAAAAAGCTAGGAACATTTTAGCAACCCCACTCCTACTATTAGGTTAGTTATCCATGTGAGTGCTAGTTTACAACATTGGAAATATTTCAATGTATTGAAGCACAAAATACAAATGAAAACAACATATTAAACCCGGTTACATAGATAATGTTGCAGAAATATGACTAGTTATCAGTATTGCTTGTAGTTAGGCAATTTTGACATTTTTTTTCGTGAAATTTGGAGATGGCCCCTTACTGACGTCATAATATTGAAATATTAGAACGTTTCCTGCTTTGAACTGATTCCTCCGTTTATGCTGAATAAAAAGATACCTCATTTCAATCAATTGGACAACAAATAAAAAAGTTCGGAACATTTTAGCAACCCCACCCCTACTATTCATTGCATAAGTAACATAGTAACATAATAAAAAGATACCTCATTTCAATCAATTGGACAACAAATAAAACAGTTTGAAACATTTTAGCAGCCCCACCCCCTTACCGAAAACGCAAAATAAAGGCGTTAGGTGCAATTTTTAACTTCTCTGATCTGCCAGTTCCTCCCAATTGCTCGCGTGTTAACATATATTTTCTTCTTCGGCACATTCCAAAGTACTAAAAACTCATAGTTTCGGAGAGTGGTGTGGGGGGGGGGGGTGCAAGGTGGGCCTACTCAGCCCACGGACTATATTGGTTGTTTAACAGAAGTAGTCGAAATTAATGGGGACTGACGAAAATAATAGAGTATTGTCTAAATATTGAAGAAACACTTCGCATTCTTCAATATATTTATAATGATTATGAAAGCTCGCCCAGATTCTTTGACTAGGAAAACAATCGAACAACGAACATTTTATACATTATGGATACATGTAGATAGCCGTACAATACATGGCGAATTCGATTATGATACGGTTGTGCAAATCTGCTTTGGAAATAATAGTTTATTGATGTCAGAGCCGCGTGTATTATCGGTGAAGTTCCAGCAATTGATATCAGTTAGAAACTGACAATACCTGGAATGATCTGTAAACAATAACATTGATCGAGAGTAAATGTCGCTAAAGGTGAGGGAGGAACTATCATGTCGATGTAAGTTTGTCCTGTTTGTCCTGTATAGCTATTCAGCGAGCATTGTGTTTAAAATAAATATACATTAACCAATCATTCTCACGTCGATGTATCATCCAATATTGTGGCAAGTGCATGGATTACCTAGCAATGGAAGTAAGTGGTCTTGAAAATAATGGTTAGGAGTTGAACTTTCTATACCATGAACAAGAGAGAGAGAGAGAGAGAGAGAGAGAGAGAGAGTGTATGTGTGTTTGTGTTAATGTAGTGGGTAGAACCCAGCGGGAATTGGTCTATCCCCAATATATCAGTAAAGACAAAAACTTCAGCTTAATGGTCGATAAATTATTCAAGAACGTGCAGAGGGCTATATTTTTGTCTCATAGTTATTAAGTTTGTTGCATAAAATGAAAAATGGCGGTCAAAGCCGGAAATGTTCCAATGTGTCCCCCAAGTTGCCTCGCCAAATTTACACACAGAAATTCAGTTGAGTCATCCAGTCAATAGATTAACATACTAGTTTGAGGTAGAAAACAACAAGGAAGAAATGGTTCCATTGGGGCTAACTGTAGTTGCTGTAAAGCTTTATGTATTTTCAGTAATGCGAATATTTTTAAATAAATACCATGCTAAATCAGAATTAACGGCTGACCATTTGTTCAATTTGAACAATGATTAATTTCTATCAGAAAGAATCAAAATAGCCAATGCCTTAAACAATTCATTTCGTTCAATACGAAGAATGCAATTTAGCAGAATGGGACATAACTATAAATGACCAATGGCTCATAATTTAGCCCAATATATGAAAAATGAATATCTTCCATCAGAAACATTCAGTACTATAATTAATAAAGACCTGGATGTGATCATCTCAAGCATTATTAGCAATAAATAGTTGTCATTCATAAAAAAAAGTGTAATTTTACACACAGTCGTAACATATATGAGTTTTGATGCATTATTATTCAAATATCGTCTTTAGTTTACAAATTATTGAGGTATATGTACTCATTCGAATGAAACCATATCATCTCAAAAATATCTGCCTATTATTTTTAATTTGTCCAAGGTATTGAAAGGAAAGTAAGTTCTGAAAATTATAGTGGTAACCCGAAACACAGAACTGTCTTCTGGGAACCGTGACTTTGGAATTTACATTCAGATGCACAATTTCTATTAGATTGGCTGTTCTGTCAGCAAGCACACACAACTGTTTCTAAATCTTCACTAATTGTTGTGATGATATTCCACAACTTGGCGATTTGAAAGCTATTATATCTGCTAAAATTATGTGTGAAAATCAGACTCGTAGTATTCCTTTTGAAAGTTATCACTATTGAATTCTATGATAAATTTTCAGGGGAGTGTATAATCACCCAGTGACGACATTGCATCTAAGAGAATTGTTACAGAGTAAACTCTTGGCTTCTCACATTAGTACTTCTTAATAAATTGCTCATTTTGATTACTTTTCGTTTTCTAGATGTCACGTGATTTATCCCACATAACCGACATTTATGGACAAATTCGCAATCATATTATTCGAGAATGAATAATAAACTTAGTATTTCCCTTAAAACTGTCGACAACATCTGAAATGTCAGTTATCTGATGGGAAAATATGAATTTACACTTGTTTTTCATCCGCCCTACAATTTTGGCTTGAGGTTTTTTTTTTCGTATGTTTTAACATGCGATTTTTGCACTTATCTTTATTGTCGGAAATGAGTATGATAAAGAGCCCATTTTTGTGTGGCTTATTTCAATCAGTATTACATGTGGTACATGTTCATCCTTTAATGATTATTCTAAGATAGCATGTGTGAGTGTATATTTTTTACTGAACCCTAACTCCCACTGAGAGTTTATTTTTTACATTCTCTCATTCATACCAAAATGATTTATATGGGAAACAACATGGTCAAAAGATATGATTTGTTTTAGATATGGTATTTATCCAAGTATTTAGGGGGTTTTGCCATAAAGATTTTGCGGGTGAAAGGTCACGAAACGCCTTCAGAAAATAATACTCCCAGATTGCACATCTCGCCGAGTTGAATACATCGCTTCTTGTTTTCAAATCTCACAGTCTCAGTATTTAATTGGTGTAAGTATACCCTTTGTGACGATCGAGGCTATACCGTGTTTCGAATAGCATAATTTCGCTAGATTTATTTCAAATCCAATGCTATATTTATATAATGAACCGTAGATAAAACATATCTTCTGGAAGCAAATTGAACGAGGATACTAAATATGCTTCTTAGGTAATTTCAAAGACACGTAATTGTGTACCATGCATTGCACAATTGGCACTAAAATGAAACAGGAATATGCTGCCGCCATGATCAGAACTGAGAATTCCTCATTAGAAATTGAAAGTGATTAATATATCGTAGATATGTCGGAAGCCTTGAAGCATTTTTAAGCTCCACTACATACAAGAAATATCATTCATGCGATGTTTCTTTGTTTATATAGTTGCTTGATTTTCTCACTTAAATATCTATGTGAAATTTGACAACACAATATACCAACAGCATATAGGTATTCCAATGGGTACTAACCTGTTGGCCGACTTTTTTCTGTTCTCTTATGAATATATGCAGGCGCTTTCAAAAACCGATCCATTCATTCTTTCTCATTCACCAATCGCTATATAGACGATCTTCTCGCTGTGGATAATCGCTATATAAATGACGCAGTGAAGGATATACACCCACCTTCACTGGATCTGAAGGAAACTACAGATACATTGTAGCCCTACAGGCACATCATATTTAGACCTATATCTCTATAAAAATGAAGCGGGCCTTCTCTCTCGTCGACTTTATGACAAAAGAGATGATTACAATTTCGACATCGTAATCTACCCCTTTCTGGGCAGTGATATTCCAGTAGGACCTGCACGTGGCGTATGCATATCTCGCCTAGTAGCATTTGCTATATGCTGTGTTAGATGTGACGATATTAATCAACGGCGAAAAACATTGTTGCAGAAACTTATAAAACAGCGCTATACCACCAAGCGCCTCCACTGAAAGTTTCTAAAAGCTGGCGATACATACTGCATGCTGATAGCAAAATACGAGAGTAGCGTGCAAGATCTATGGCGTGACGTTTCGTAACTTGTGTTTAATTCCGCTTAACCCGGGACTAGGCCCGTATGAACCCATGCACTTCAAGATCCTTATGGTGCTCATAGGAACAGTCACAATCAAAGCGTGACTGAGATACATCATTCGCTAGATGACGACTATACAACTAATATTATGGATTAAGATATTTTTGGATCATGATGATGTCTTGCCGGCTTCATTGAAAACTGTTAACCGCTTCTCTCTTGCAAGAAACTAGCCTATGTATACTATGTTTGTCTATTCGATGGTAATACGTACTGTTATATGGCATATAGAATAAGTCTTTGGCTTATGGACGCGGATATTCTTCAATGTGCGACTGCTGAATCATAACTGATGACCCAGACGCTTGTAATTGATATATGTCTTTCATCAACGTGTTTTTGGGCTCATGTCGGCAAATGAAACACGTAATTATGCAGTCCCCTAGCTTAAATTCATGGCCAATACCTTTCAACGGCAACGTAGCGGAAGTTAAACAACGTTATTTTAAAATGTCGTATCAGCTGACACGATTGACATGGGAATTGCGAAATCATTATACGCGTTTATGATGGTGCATAGCATAACGACAACACTGACGGCCAGAACTCTGATCAACACATTGGTGATTTCTGTACACCAATTTTGGAACTTTATTCGGGAATTTTGAAATTCCATTCTCTCATTCTAGTTCTGTCGCTTTATAAAAAGAGACTGTTTCCGGTCTATCATTCTGTTATGGTCTTTCATAAATACTGCTTACATTCTGCATTCCTGTCCCTTTAGATAAACACACCCTTTCCATTCTGTAGTTGTGCTTGGGCCTTTAATCATCAGTCCCATGCTTTTGCCTATACCATAGCCTGTCGCACCTAGCCGCGCATTACCCGACTGCATCTGCTTATGATCAAATTTATACTTTTGTTTTGAACATTCTTTAATTTTGATGCTAATGAGTCTGTGTGAATAAGATACGCTGCAATGCTGTAAAGGATATATAACTTTTCACTGGATTTGAAGAAAAAGCTGCTAGACCAGATGGAACATCATATCTGAACCTTTACCTTTAAAAAATATATCAAGGCTTTCTCTCTCGTCGACTCACGACAAGAGTGACCATTACAATTTTGACATATTTAACTACTCATTACTGTATAGCACTATTCAGAAGGAACTGCATACTGCGTATACATATCTCGCCTGAGAGCATTTGCTAAATCACGTACAATATGTGAGGATTTCAATCAACGCCACAGAATATTATTGCAGAAACTTGACAAACACGGATATGCCACCAAATGCATGCAAAGTGTGTCTAATTCCGCTTACCTCGGATCTGGGGACCGTTTGAATATCCTGTGTGTTACATTTCCATACTGTTGAAATGAACAAACACAATCAAAGCGTGACTGAGATACTCTGAAAAACGACATGGACATTCATTTGATTAAGAATAATGGTCAGTGATTATGATGTTATGTAAAGAATATCATCATATCTTGCGAACATCATTGAAAACTGTCGACCGCTGCTCTCATGTAAGAAACCATCTCGTGGTTTTATTATTTTTATTTCATACACATTAAGAAATGGTGCTAAGTGTCAAAAAATTGATCTTTTGATAATTGACACGAAACTTGTTTTATGAACGACCGCTGAATATTGAATTCCATGCAGATCTAACGCCCTCTATCTTACTTTCCCGGCGTCTTATTTTAGCCATTTCTCTATTTTTAACATTCGGGGAAAGGTTATTTTGAAGTGCCAATCATTTCACATATATTAATATTTTATGTTCGCATGTATTCAATTTTAACGAATCTTTCCATTCGCGAAAATACACACGAAAATATCAAGGTTTTCAGTATTTCGACCAGAGGCGAGAATTCCTTACGGACGACAGCTGACTACTTAATCTCCAATCTGACTCTTGTATCTAAAGACGATATAGCGAAACTTTTCTATGTGTTACATCCAGAACTAATTTTACTGGAACTCGTATGAACACAGTCAAGATTTGAATGGTATCTCACCAGCTTGTATACTTATAAACAGTTTTTCCAACAGTGGGCTAGCTGCAACCAATATTCCGCATATAAAAGTGTTTGATATTTGCAAATACCATATATGGAAAAGTCATGCTGCTTTCGAGTAGCCCACGAGTCGTATGTCGAGCTGACATATGGTCAGTTATTTCTGGGTGTGCGCAAGCAATTGCAGGCTAATCATCTTATTCCTAGATTATTTCTAAAGGGGGAATAGGAATTTGTGGCAGTATAGTGTTGTGAGGGATCAACTCAACAAAACCGAAAAAGGTGTTAAGCTCTTCACGTCAGTTGGTCGGCTTGGGTTACGTGCTGACAAGAAATTGTTTCGACGAAGCAATCAAATGGACATACTTCTTTTCAGACCCAATCCATCTTTCTTTTCTACTGCTGAGATGTAGACCATGGTGTTTCCGATAATACTAAATGGGATGAATCGGGTTGAACTATAACGTGACTGCAATTGCGTATAAAATTATCTGTAACAATCTTACAAAATTAAATTATTAAACAAGTAACGACAGTTCCAGTTTGATGTAGGATTGACTGGTGGAAATTCCCTTGTCCTTTGGGTAACTTCTTTCTTTTACGTTTTTTCGTGCATGAAGGTCAAATTTCTCAGCTAAATGGCTCAAGAGAAACCAGTTCATTCCAGGTTTCGATAATCCATACACTTGATCTATTATCGGGTGAAACATGGACGTGAGAATTATGGCCCGACCTTTAGCATCCTGCGTGAATCGTTACGGTACTTAAAAAACAAAGCTCATTGTACATACCCCATTGAGACATGTTCGCAAATGTTTGTCAGCACTTACTTTTGGTCAATGTGATTGTGCTCCCTTGAATACCTTGGGGATTATTGACCGATCACTCGGCTGTTATTCACTTCCCTAATCGATAGCCATGGATGGGCGGTCGTATGTAATATACGCTACCTTGGAGCCCAAGCGGATGTCCTTTATCTATTACAAACAAGTACTCCACAAACAAACTATTTGGCTCTTCTCGGGAGGCTGAAGCTGTAGTGGACTAATTCTTTGTAGCACGACTATTCCTCCCGACCAAAGTATCGGGCTAGCTCTCATCGTGATTATTACTTGATCATCTCCGAATGGAGAAATGTCTGGTCTTGTTTTAGTGATTCAATATATAATAAACTAGGATTTATTTTTGGAATTGTACGTCATTTTTCATGAATTAAGACTGCTTCTACTGATCAACCAATTTATGAAAACACGCGTTTGAGTACATGACAGCAATTGGCAATGTGAATGGATAGAAAGGTAGTCTGGATTTTATTTTCTTTAATTTAGGTAACGATGATATAAATATTCCACCTATCACCAGACGGATTAATTACCCATATCAAAACCAAGAAAAGCTACGGCAGTAACTCCAAACCATTAAACAATTCCCATCTATTTGTCCTCACCTGCATAGAATAGAACCATATTGTTGACCAGCAAATATTACTGAAACACAAATTCTCGTGGGCGCCATGCATCTTTAAACCACATCGTACAGAATGCTATCCGAAAAAGCTTGGGTGAAATATCAATATAACGTTGAAAATAGAGATTCGAGTTTATCAGTCTTGATATATATAACTGACAAATGCAAATCATTCGGAAATTCAGTCAGATCCCGGAGCGAAATCACTGAGATATCTTTCACAAACGGAGTTTGTAACGCGCACCAAACCCTCCCACCCGCGTGGCCTCGTTGAAAGAATCCCATGTCCGCCGAAATATCTACAATCACCAGGCGGTTGACTGATATACGCGAAACATTAGGTAAACATGTATAACGGAACTAATACATCGTAGGTGGTCGTGTACGATTTTTCACATCACAAACCATGAACTACAAGGAGCTTCATTGTTGAACGCTGGACCACAATGCCCTTCCATCAAAGACTTCGGCGAAAGAAAACATATAGCACACCAGAATGACTATTTCATTATTAATTTAGGCTAAAAGTTTCACAACAGAAATCACTATAGTTTGATTAGTTCGTTGGTTATACAAACAAGATCAAAGACAGCTATATATTCGTTATCACTCTTCGATATTGAGCTAAATCAAATACTGTCGATTATGATCAATATTTTGCAGTGCACAAACTACTTCAGGAAAGACTGGTTGATCGAATTATAATATCTACACGTAGTGTGTCAATAAAATATCCGCCACAATTCTGAAGTTACTTTTCTCGTTGTCTGAGTAATTGTTACCATTCTAAGCAAATAATAATCAAACCTGAAAACAAATAAGTTCATCAAATATTTATTGAGTATACATCATGATATTGTGACATTATCAGGGATAGAATATCATGAATTAACATGAGACTGTCTGTCTTATTTTCTCTTCATATAAGAGCATGGGTTTGAATATTCAAGATTGCTTCGCTCAAATTAGCGAATAACATATATCAGTCATGTCGTGATCTGTCGTGATCTCTCTAAACAATCTTGATTCTTTCTAGATGTATATGCACCCTGCAAACAGCGGATAATAAGCTTCGCTTCTTCGCTAGCACATACACAGAGAAGGCACGAAGCATGTGAACACAGTTTCCACGAAAGCCGGATCAGTTTAAAAATACATTGCACACTGAAAAGAAAAATCCATGCGTATTTTTCCTTAGGAATTCACAGAGGAGTGCCCTTAACTACAGAACATAAAGAATATCCTTAATATATTAAAGCTGACGGTAGTAACGATCACAACCAAATTTCCCTCACCAGTTTTGTTACTTAAAATCATTTCAAATCTCGTGATCCCCCATGGAGCAAACGGCGCCCCATCCCCGACAATCATGCTTTAAGGAAGGATAGATATTGGTTTTGATTACAATAGATAAAACATTTTCTGTGAGAATATTGAGCTAGGATACTAAAAATGTTTCTAGATATATTTGAAAGACAACCTATTGTCTACCATACTTTGCAAAATAGACACTAACAGGAAATAGGAGAATATTTGCACTGTAGTCAGAACCGAAAATCCATCATATTACCCTCGCTAAAACTGTTTCTAGATATATTTGAATACATGTATTTGCCTGCCATGCATTGCAAAATAGGCACAAACCCGATACAGGAATAGCCGGTCTCTGTGGTCAGAATTGAGAATCGCGCATATATGTCCTGAATGTAAATATGAACTCGCGCAAATGAAACACGTAAATATTTAGTTCCATAGCTCATCTTTATTTCCAAGCCGTTCGTCAACACTATAAAAGCTGCCTTTTATCGTCCATATCGACAAATTACTCTAGGCTTCTATCAAGTAACAGAAATGGGATCGGAGCGAGGGTAAAGTGTTTGCCATTCGATGCTCGATCGAACGAGGAATTTTATTGGCGGAGAGCTGGATAAACCGTGAAGCCTGAGTTCGACACATCGTGGTGTGTTATATTCAGTGCTTCTCTTTTGTATAGCTGCATTTATGGTTGGTGTGCACTGTTGCTCGGATAAGAGAAGATACTCAAGTTACATTTAGAGGAAACCCTGAGAGGAAATTACATTGTAACGGTCAGAATAATAACAAGCTAGGTTAAGCAAAAGACAACGAGTTAGGCTGCAATTGTGTGATACTGACAAGTATTGAACCGTTTTGCATGAGCCAACTGACTCCATATTAATCTATGGTTTGTGTGTTTTAAATACGTAGCGAGCGACGGTTTCCCAAGCACAATTCAAACTAAAACCAACAATGACTATCAAGGTTGACAAAGATGTCATTGAGATACCATTCAGTGTATTGGTGTTATCGAATTATGTCAGTTTAATTGTGCTAATAACTGAGCCACAGACATTGATCAAATCACACCAGTGTCGCAAGCGTTCGCCACAATTGTCCCGAAATTGTTAGTGTTTATGCCAGAAAAGTGTAAATAACAGATGGCGTGCACGGTAGATTCAACCCACTTTGTTTGAACCTTCGGGACATTACTAAGTGAAATGGTATTTGCTCACTGCCGGTAAATTCCAACAAATACTCTCCGTTAGTATGAGAAGTGCTACAAAATCCTGACCATGTCTGGAGAGCTTACACCGACGGAC
Organism: Hanleya hanleyi; assembly: GCA_036873755.1. NCBI lineage: Eukaryota > Metazoa > Mollusca > Polyplacophora > Lepidopleurida > Hanleyidae > Hanleya > Hanleya hanleyi. The sequence goes on along the minus strand of JAVTVY010016514.1, from coordinate 33,314 downwards.
TGGGGAACGGAACTTCATGTTTTTTGTGGTTTTGTCTCCATTTTATCGGGAGTTGGGACATTTGGAAATGTGTTGATTTTGTTGGCATACAGAAAACAGCGCGATAAGAGATCCACCAATGTGTTTATCAGAGTTCTGGCCGTGTTGGATTTACTCGTGTGTCTTGTGGTTATGCCATACACCATCATATACGAGTATAAACTTATGACGGCGCAATTTGCATGTAAATTATTTGAGCTGATACGCCATTTTAACATAATAATGTCTAATTTTACGCTAGTGGCAGTTGCTGTTGAGAGGTATTTAGCCATTTGCAGACCGACATTAACAGTTTTGGCCAGCGATATAAAAAAGGTGGTGGCATTAATGGCGGTCATAAGCACCGTTCTCTCAACCCCTTCAATGTGGATATTTGCGGTTGTACCGGGAACATCGATGGAGCATGCAGCAGTTTCCAACTTCACGAACTCCAGCACGGAATACGTCACGACTGATGGTCCGTCCTATTGCCAGTTTACTAACAAGTTATTGGGATCGACGTTAACATTGGTATATCAAGGAACCACTGCACTTCTGTATTTCACCGGTGTAACTGCGATTATTGTTCTGTATGTGTTCGTCTATCGGTTAGTGTGGAACCGAGATCAAGTCAGGAACAAAAACAGAATCTCGCCCAGCATCTGGATTACCAACAACAATGACGCTGTTGACGCTACGGCGGGCGCCGTCAATGCAGAACCTAATCAGAAACTGAAAATCGCGTTCAATATGAACGTTAATAATTCTGAGCAAAGTAAATCGCAGATAGAATATGAAAAGTCTGCGGTCAGCGATTGTGTTAAAGAAAGTCAAAACACATCACAAACTATTGCCCCGGTCATTAACGTCCCTAGTCGGGAGAGAAACGTTCACCGTAAGACAGGGACAATGTTGTTTCTGTGTACAGTAGTAATCATCGTGTCTTGGGTGCCATTCTGGTTGGATATATTTGGAGTTACCCACAGCCTGGTATTCCGACACATGTTCTTTATTAGTAACGCTAGTAATCCCATTATATACGGCATTGTAAACAAACATGTGCGCATTGCCATGGCAAAGACGGTGTGTAGGAAGAAACATTTTCCGGGACATCTTTGATATTTGTATTCCATATTTCAGGAAGATTGTGCTAATATATTTGGCATCATCTTTGAATCTCATATATCACAGATTCGAAAGGCGCGCCGCCTAGAAATGGTACCAAGATCATATGAAGGTCACAATCAAAGCGTGACTGAGATACACCATTCTCTAGATTGCGACTTACAACGAAAATCATCTGTTTTATACTGATCAGCGGTACGGAGTTGATATTTCTGGGACATCTTAATGTCTTGGCATCATCTTTGAAACCTGCTCACAGGTGAGTTAGCGTTTTAGATTATAGACGCGGAAATTCTTTGATGAAGAATATTGGATGAAAGACTTGACGCTTTTATGTATAACAGAATAAACTTATCCAGAGATAGCCAGCCGTCTGTATACATTTAACTGCATATGTCAGCGTTTAAATGACCACTCATTGTCCCTTCATTTCTACTATGTATACTTTGAGAATCTTTGACTTGCTCGTAGCGTTGATTGAGACCATCACATTTTCCACAGGAGCTAGCAAATGTTACTTGACGGGATAAGTACACTCGATATGCAGGTGTTTCTGTGATATCATCCCGAGAAAAGGATATCCGACAATGTCAAAAATGCTAAAATTGAAACCGTCTCTCTTGTCGTATTCGATCGGAGAGCGAATCCATTTTGTCATTGTCATAGAAATATAGATATCTAAATATGATTTTCCATTTGGACAACCAGTTGTGTCCACCGGGACCAGTGAAAATGGATAGATGTCCCTGTATTATAGAGATTAGTCGCTCAGCTTCGATATCACATCACCGTTCGGTGACAAAAGTACAGTATATGTGACGATGAACTATCAATACCATGTGGTGAGTAAAATGCTATCTGGATTGTTTTTCGCAAACTGCTTCCGTGTAGCCAGTGTTAATCGTGTTCCGGATGCAGAAAATCAAAGTCATTAATATATCTTCAGATTTCAGAGATTGCACTTGATAGAATTGAGATATTAAATTCCTTGAGGACTGATGACCGCATCTCTCGTAGGACGTCTGCATGTCTTCATTGTTTACGCTTTTGTGCTTAGTTTTATGCTTTTCAGGTTTGTGTGAATATGGTATGCTAAACCAGATTATTTTCGAGGTATTTTATTTTGGTAATTTCTCTGTTTGGAATATTCAACGGAATTGCATTTCGAGATTTTGAAATGCCAACCATTATATTATTCACTCATGCATTAATTTTTTTGTGAATCTGTTCATTCCCAATAAACGCCAAAATAGCACGCGGAATTTGAATGAGAACATTATCAAATGACGACTGTAGACTACTTCGATCTGATGCTTGTATTTAAAGACGATGCATGTTTTATGAGGGATAAACACAGCAACAATAAAAAAAAAGACGTTTAGTACTTCAAATCAATTGATCACTTTGATTAAGGTGACGAGAACAAATCATTTCGACTAAGCCATCAAATTGAAAAATTTCGGTTAAAATGTAACGTTACGAATAGGAATAATTGATTTTCCAAAATCCTTAACAGGCCACCAAAATGTGCTTGATATAAAAAATTGTATTCAACTATACGGTTTGGTTAGAAACTGCTGGGAAATTATTGACCGTTCCAAAACTTTCCTTCGCGAAGTTTTGAGTAGTTTCTTTTCCTTGAGATTACGTTACATGAAACTCAATTTTCACAGCCAAATTTCTCAAGAGAAACCACTCTATTCCAGTTATCGATAGTCCATGCACTTCTCCTTTTTTGGGTGATACTTGGACGAAAGAATGATAGGCTGAACTAAAGGAAGAGAGAGAGAGATTGCCACCAGGAGAAAGGGTATTTGAATTAACGTCGTGCTGTTATAGCTGGGTTAAATATCATTTAATTTGGTTGAAGAAACTAAATTTATCTCTTGTTTTGTTTTATCGAATTTTCAGATTGGCTTTTAAATTAATCCCATTCTATAAGGTGAAAAAATCATGCATGTAGAAGGTTACCTCATATTTTCTATTTGAGCTCCCGTTTCAAAGTTAAGCATTTGTTTAGTTGAAGGGGTCAACTTTTCGGATTTCGTTCTCGAATAATTGAACTTTTCAAAGTAAGCTCTCATTTGCAAATTGTTCGGTAGTCAGTGAGTCTATCCGAATCCGCCCCGTGGGCTTCCGGGGATTGACCTGGGATGTCGTTGTGCACATCGCAGGTCATCGTAAGAATAGCCCTCAGCTCCTCAGACACCTTGTCGTAAGAGGCGACTAACTGAGGCACCCGTGGGGTTCCCGGGTGTAAAAATGAATAGGGCCCCACCCGTGTGGTTCACGGGTGTGAAAAGGAATAGGACCCAACGTCGTGATTTGACTGAAATATAGTTGAAAGCGACGTTAAATCATATTCACTCACTCACTCACCCATCCGAATCCTTTCGTCGGCAAAATAAGGAGAACCGTTGACAATAGGGCCTTAATTTTTGACTTGAACGTGCATTAGGGGACTGTTATCAGCACGTTCTGAGCCGACCTACTCAGATGACCCATAAACCTCGAAATTTTGAGAGAATTTCAGGTTATTTTTAGATAGAGGGCCCCAAGTCATCTCTCAACCGTCTCCCGTAAAGGGCCCCAAGTCATCTCTCGAGTACACACTAAAATCATATCAAACCCTACTTCGTAGGTCCTGTGACGTTAGTCACACTGCCATGTGATAAATTCCATGGCGAAATTAAGTAAAAGAGAAGGAGGTTAATTTAGTAAGAAAACTAAATCATAGGAAAATGAAAGTTGAACTATTTTTGATGATTGCTTTTGAAGTTATAAGCAAGGATAGCTGAACGCTGAATGTTCGCAAACCACTTCAGTTTATTCAGATAATTCAGTTGTAGTGAACAAAACAACATTTTTGTTAACAAAAAATTATATAATTTCACGATGAGTTTTCAGAAAATATATCGTTTTTGCGAGTTTCTTTATTGTACAATTTAATTGAGCAAGGTATGGAACAGGTGTCCAGAATCGTCTCACCAGGGATCCTTGAACATTAATGATAGATGTTCCTTCAGCTATCGTTTGGGGACACTTAGCTGTGGTCAATGTGATCATGCGTTCTTGAATACCTAGAGATGTATTTAATGTGTGTTCGATGTTCACTGACATAGTCGATATTCATTGATGATCTGTCATAAATAATATACGCTATCATGAAGCACGAACGAATGTTCTTTATTGAAATAAATATCGCTGCGCTGTACGGGTGGATTGGACCAATTCTTTTGAGTGAAACTTTTGTTCAGAACCAAATCATTGGACTAGCTATGAATGGTCATCTCCGGATGGTGAAATAAAAGGTCTTGCTGGCTTAGTGATTCAACATCAGGACAACATGGTTTATTTTCGGAATTGCCCGTACACTGATGCTGATTTTTATCCACAAATTTCGACTGTTTTTGCTTAAATAAACAGCCAAGACTGTCCAAATCACGTGTTTGAATAAAGGACGTCAAACTGTGGAAACTTGAAACGGATAGATATCACAAAACGAAGAAAGCCCAGAGCTCAAAATAGACGATCAATCCAGTCTCGTTCTTGAATGCTACACGTGGAATGTTCCGCCTTTGAAATATCGAATGCCTGCATCATTTCTTTAATGATACCATTCGTAATCTGGCATCAATATCTATCTTTTGTCTCACTTACTTATAACTCCATGAGATATTACGAAAGAACGGGGAGATCATTTTCATATTTAATAAGTATTTCAGTGTTGGAGTACCTATAATGTATTTACCATCTTGTGATAATTATCCAATCGCAAGCAGCGTTTCTCGGCATCTTTAAGTTGGGAGAAATATGCTTGCTACTTTATTTTGCCGCATTGAACGTGATATCTTTTCTTATATATGCCTGTCATGAACCTGCATATGAGCTTTTGTGTGCAAATGACACATGTATCATGTTTTCAGTTCCATACCCAATAATACTAGTCAAGTTGCTAGCCAATACTAAACAAAACCCTATGTGCTACCTCGCTACACAATATATTTCTTCATGTTTGAATGAGATGGTGAAATGAAACATTGGCCTTTGATCGTTTGACTCTATCTTGGAACCCATCACATCATTTCCTGCCAAGCCATAAACTCAAAAATGTGATTTTTAATGATCCCTGATCCTTGGTTCCCAGAGACCTTTATCTTTGACTTTAGGAACTCATCTTGAACGAGACTCTCACAGGCTGCCACGATACGAAAACTTTGCTTTTTGCAAAACTTACATGTAAAAATTCATAATCTTCGGTGGAAAAAAAATGACAAGAAATATTTACTTTAATATATATCAAAAGTTGAGTCATAAGACTTCCGGATTAAGACTGGATTAGCCAAAGAGCCGTGTAGCTGACATGTTTATCTTACAAATGGTAAACTGATCAAGTCATGGGTTAAAGATCATTTAATTTTAATTTCGTTGAAGAAACAAATGGTCATAAACTCTAGGAAATGTCTTCTCGGTAGTTTTGTGTTTTCTTCGTTGTTTTATTTTACCAAGTTTTCCGATTGGTTTTCTAATTAAGCCCTTTTTATTAAGTGAAATATACATCTAAATGACTCATATGTAGAAGGTTGCCTGACATTTTCTAAGTGTGTCCCCGTTTCCAAGTTTACGATTGGTTTAGTTGAAGGGGTTAACTATTTTCGGATTCTGATTTCGAATAATTAAACTTTGAACTGCAACAAAATAATGTCCTTGGCGAAATTAAACAAAACGATGCAGGCTAATTTTGTTCGAAAACTAAATCATATAGGAAATTGAAAGTTGAAATATTTTTGATGAATGCTTTAGGATTTATAAGCAAGGATAATAGAAGGCTAGCTGTTCACAAACCGCTTAATTTCAGTTCAGATAATTCCGTTGTAGTATACCGAGGAACAATATACTTACTAAAAATTTATAATTTTTCGAATGAATACCTTCCAGAAAATATATAACTCGTTTTATCTAGTTATTTTATTGAGCAATTTAATTGCGCAAGGCCTCGAAGCGGTGTCCAGAATCGTCTCGCCTGGATCCTTGAACATTAATGATAGATGTTCCTTCCGCTAATGTTTGGGAACACTTAGTTTTGGTCAGTGCGATCGTACACTCTTGAATAACCTAATCGATATTCATTGATATACGACGCGACAACGGCCATCTGAACTGGGTTAATGTTTGAGAATTACTCAAATGAATTCCAGAATTCCCACCTATCTCCAGATCTTAATTCCTTTAGAATGATCTGAGCGATATTTTTAGGAATTCCTGTGTTGTACAAGTATTGATAATTTCAGTTTGATATAGGATTCATGTTAACAGACAGACCTTTCTTTCGCGAACTCTTGGGTAGTTTCTTCCTCAACTTTGAAATTGAGTTGATGGTTCATACTCTTTATCTTTATGTCTCTGGAGAAATTAGTTTTCGGCATTCCATGTAAATCGGAATCACCACTGAGAACGACAATGAAACCCTTTCGATTGGCATACAAGCGTTTTGTCCGTTATCATTATTCAGCTGTCGTCCATTAAAGTGTTTCAGTCAACTGATGTCGATCACTTCCAAGAAACCCTGGCCCCTCCGTACTGTAGGATTTAGAGGCCAGTATTACCCAGCCAGAAAAATGGAGATAGCAAGCGTCAGATCCGAATTTCAATATTCAGCCGTCGTCCATAGAAAGAATTTCCGCGTCAATAATCGTAAGATCTATTTCGTAGTGTCCTAGCTGGGTTAGAAGGCAGGGATCGGACACTCTTAGCCACCGGACATTCTTAGCCTGCACACCGGTCGTAAAGTGATATCATTATCACGTAATGTTATTATGATCTTTCAGAAGTGCAATTATTCAGCACGTATATAACCGACTTAAGATGACCGATTTCAAATAGTGATCACGTAGTTCTCTCGAAGTGATCAACTCTTGAAGTGACCGATATGACTCGTCTTATTGAGAACAAACATGTACCCATATTCGCTCTCGTAAGATTAGTACATCAATGGTCGTGCGTTGGTTCACTCCGAATATTTTAATAGTTAATTTATAAAAGTTATACTAGTCTCGTCACCTTTAAGGGTTGATGAACTGAGCGAGCCATCAACCTTTTTCGTAGCCTTCAAATAGCGATGACCATAACACCATAAAAAATGTGCTGGGACGACTCCTTTTCGTCTGGCTGTACAGTACTGTTGGTCCAGTGTTTCTTGGATTTGATCGACATGGAACTGATGAATGCCAGTCGGAAATGTATTATTTTTCAATGGCATAGGATAATTTCTTTAGAATTTTTTCATACATTTTGTTATATGGAGATGGTAATGTTTATATTAATAAAATATCTTTGAGAAGTTATCGAAGAATGAGACACCAATATCGCTCGTGATGTCAAAGCATAAACGTTTATGATACATATTTCCCGGGTATAGTTATAGCAATAAATTTGATCTACCAGCCTAATCTGGCAATCTGTCGAACGTATGAATTGTGAGATGGAAATTCCCATTATGCTATACTTGTTAAATGTATTTTATGGTTTTCTCTCCAATTGGCATCCAATGACGGATAGAGCTTATTGAGACAGATAAATGGCATATTTAATTTTATAGACTGAATGGTTATTCATGAAACCCAACCAAAATAGGATTTCACGGCCGTATTTCGATATTAATTTGGTCTTAACCATATACATTAGTGCGTCGTGGATATACTGCATCACAATATGTCTCTTTTGCATCAACGGCTGAGAAAGCTATGAATAATTCAGCCTGCATCCCGCAATAGGGATTCACATGGGAAAGTCAATGTATCGAAATTTCGTCGCACTACTCTATTCCATACTCCAATATTTCAAACACGTGAAATCAAACAAAAATTATTTGCGGGGAACGCGACTTCCACATCCCTAGCTGGACATGCTAGTGGGGAACCCTCAATCTCAGGTTAATTACCATTGGTGAAGTTAACGTCCAACAAATGCAAAATTGAGCTTGGCATCCTGCCCTATGTTATTCAGTGATGTATTCCCCTACGGACCCTGTTGCCTCGACGGAGATCTTTGCGCTCATCCAGCGCTTGTTCTACATGATTAGGCGCAACGCGGAATTAAGCACAAGATGGTTCATATGATTAGGAGCAGTTCTATGATTAAACGCAGCCTCCTTACACGATTAGGCGCATTTAGGCGCATGTTCCGAACACGATTAAGCGCATTTCCACCATTAAGAGCAAATTTGGTACAGGAGTATGCGCTTTTCCACCATTAAGCGCAAATTTTCTACATAATTAGGTACAACACGTTATTATGCGTAATTTCTTTACACGATTTGGCGCTGTCACCATTAGGCGCAAATACAAGATTAGGCCCCACCGTCCCTGTACGGCACCCTCTTCCCTAGAATCATGCATTAAGGAAAGATGAAAATTGTACTCCACCTTCATTTTATAACCTCAGACATAAACTTACTTTCCGGGTGAATATTGAGCTAGGATAATAAAACGCTTGTTATAGATATATCTCAAAGACAGATAATTATCGGGCATGCATTGCAAAATAAGAGCTAATGGAACATAGATGTACTGCCCTCCATTGCCAGAACTGAGAATCCCTTTTTAAATCTTGATATCTTCGCTATATTTTGGCCCATAAAGAAGAATATGAGCACCTGCTTGCAAATAAAACACGTAAATATCAAGTTTCATAATAGCCAATACTATTTTATTGCCTGAATCAACAAATTACTCTAAGCTTCTCTCAAGAAACAGAAGACAGGATAAAAGTTCGTCTCTCGACCGAAAGCAAATAACATTTTCATGCAGAGAGTGGAGCTGCTGTGCTGAACCTGATTGATTAACAGTCACAGAAATTCCTAGTTTATCGGATTTGAACCCGAGTGACTGATTTATACACATAATTTTGCCGAGTTGAACTCCGACTGAATTATTTCCAGTGTTTTCTTGCACTCTTTGAAGTCGGAATGAATTACACACAGAATTGCATTATTGTACTGATTCAAGCCCCGAACAATTTATTCACCGAAGTTCCTTGTTCCGGTTTTTCGTCAAAACGTTGTGTCTTCAGAAATTGAGCAGTTACCGATAGCCACATAAACGATACAGGCGTGACCATGCAGTTTTAGAAAGCTGAAGCGCTACATCCTGACTCTGGATTATATCTTCGCAATTTCTCCCAAACCCCGGGCCAGTCTGATGCATAGATTTGAATCACAAACGCAGTGACTCCGACAGTTGGACAGTCATCATAACTGACAATCTAACAGAAAATTCACAATTTCTAATCCTACAATTAAGTTATTTTCATACACCTGTATTCTCATAAAGGGGTCGAAACAAGCAGCTACCACAATGTTTCCAACGTTAACCTTGTGATACAAAGCTGCTTACCAGTGCCGAAATTTTCTCACATGAAAGCGATCATTTGCCCACACCTACCACTCACCTTAATTTGCCTCCAGTAGAGTGAAAGGTACTTCTCTGTAATCTATCAAATCAGTCACCCCTGTTTTGTTTTGAAATCACTCTAATCACAATTTCCTTGCACAAAACCTTCTGCTCTGATGGTCACCAGAAAGATCCGGATGCAGGGTTTGACCTGAATTACGGGACACAACTATTGACACGAAAATGGAACACCTACCGTCGGTTTCCGCAATTGAATAAAGTACTAAAAGTACGTGCCTAAGAAAAAAAAAACAAATAGAAAAACTATTGAACGCTTGGAGAAATTGGTCATCGGATTTTGTCTCTCCCGTATCCACTAAAAGAATATCTGGATAAAATAAATTAACTCTTCTACATTTTCTGCGAAACGGTTAACCAGACAGACTCAGCATACGTCAACTAACAATCGGGATTTCTGATATTAACCTCACTGATGAGAATCCCTTGAATGAATCTATTTGGCTATATATTCACACTTTTATGAATCAAATCTTTCAGCTAAAACTGGTCAAGCAATCGTTTTTCAGACAATGAATAAAGACGAATTTATCAATTCAATGAAATTAAATTAAAATACAATCTAATTTGTAATGAAACAATGAGAACGTTATGGATTATGCAGGTGAAACAAATATCTCTTATTTATCACATTTCAGAGCAAATTGTAGGGATCTGATTGGTTGATTGGCCTAGTGTATCAGACCGTATTGCAAGTCTCAGTTGACTACAGTTGGCATACCAATTGAGAATTCTCGTATACCATTGCTGTCGAGAACGCGCGTGCTCATATACCAACGCAGTCAAGGACGCGCTTGCAACACCTGCAGACAAACACTGTTTCAGACGAATTTGTCAGCGCGAGTTTGTGTGCGCGAGTATCACTTCTGCGACAATTTGTGTGAGGGAAATTGCGTATTTGCGGACGAAGATAAGAAATAAATTATCATCTGAAGCTTTCTATACCACATAAACATGAACGACAGAATGCCAGCTAAGTATTTCATCCAGTTTATTGCTTATCGCGAACAGATGAAAGGAACCGGCCCTTTAATAGACCACATCTACATGTATGCTTCCTATAATGACGATGTTCTCGATAAAGACGGGGTATTGTTGCTTTAATAGCAGCTTCGTTGTTGGGATTATATGTGGAACTGGAAATGTATGCACTCCATGTAAAAAGTACGATCCCATATCAGGCTTTATCTCTGATTATATCAAAATATTTCACTTTGGAAAGATCTATGTATAAAAACACCTTCTCTCATATACGGTATTCCAAAAGGCGTTTCTCATTGTCATATTCTCACCAATTCAATTGTTGCTCCGCGTTGACTTCTGTATTCTGAGAAATAAATACTGTTAAATCCCATTCGCTTCATATGGCACTAGATGTTTTTTGCAATATGGAAGACAAATTTCAAGCTGCACTTACAGAATTGCCGATTGGCCACAAGTCATCTCTCGAGTATATACACTAAAATCATATCAAACCCTACTTCGTAGGTCCTGTGACGTTAGTCACACTGCCATGTGATAAAATCCATGGCGAAATTAAGTAAAAGAGAAGGAGGTTAATTTAGTAAGAAAACTACATCATAGGAAAATGAAAGTTGAACTATTTTTGATGATTGCTTTTGAAGTTATAAGCAAGAATAGCTGAACGCTGAATGTTCGCAAACCACTTCAGTTTATTCAGATAATTCAGTTGTAGTGAACAAAACAACATTTTTGTTAACAAAAAATTATATAATTTCACGATGAGTTTTCAGAAAATATATCGTTTTTTGCGAGTTTCTTTATTGTACAATTTAATTGAGCAAGGTATCGAACAGGTGTCCAGAATCGTCTCACCAGGGATCCTTGAACATTAATGATAGATGTTCCTTCAGCTATCGTTTGGGGACACTTAGCTGTGGTCAATGTGATCATGCGTTCTTGAATACCTAGAGATGTATTTAATATGTGTTCGATGTTCACTGACATAGTCGATATTCATTGAGGATCTGTCATAAATAATATACGCTATCTTGAAGCACGAACGAATGTTCTTTATTGAAATAAATATCGCTGCGCTGTACGGGTGGAATGGACCAATTCTTTTGAGTGAAACTTTTGTTCAGAACCAAATCATTGGACTAGCTATGAATGGTCATCTCCGGATGGTGAAATAAAAGGTCTTGCTGGCTTAGTGATTCAACATCAGGACAACATGGTTTATTTTCGGAATTGCCCGTACACTGATGCTGATTTTTATCCACAAATTTCTACTGTTTTTGCTTAAATAAACAGCCAAGACTGTCCAAATCACGTGTTTGAATAAAGGACGTCAAACTGTGGAAACTTGAAACGGATAGATATCACAAAACGAAGAAAGCCCAGAGCTCAAAATAGACGATCAATCCAATCTCGTTCTTGAATGCTACACGTGGAATGTTCCGCCTTTGAAATATCGAATGCCTGCATCATTTCTTTAATGATACCATTCGTAATCTGGCATCAATATCTATCTTTTGTCTCACTTACTTATAACTCCATGAGATATTACGAAAGAACGGGGAGATCATTTTCATATTTAATAAGTATTTCAGTGTTGGAGTACCTATAATGTATTTACCATCTGGTGATAATTATCCAATCGCAAGCAGCGTTTCTCGGCATCTTTAAGTTGGGAGAAATATGCTTGCTACTTTATTTTGCCGCATTGAACGTGATATCTTTTCTTATATATGTCTGTCATGAACCTGCATATGAGCTTTTGTGTGCAAATGACACATGTATCATGTTTTCAGTTCCATACCCAATAATACTAGTCAAGTTGCTAGCCAATACTAAACAAAACCCTATGTGCTACCTCGCTACACAATATATTTCTCATGTTTGAATGAGATGGTGAAATGAAACATTGGCCTTTGATCGTTTGACTCTATCTTGGAACCCATCACATCATTTCCTGCCAAGCCATAAACTCAAAAATGTGATTTTTAATGATCCCTGATCCTTGGTTCCCAGAGACCTTTATCTTTGACTTTAGGAACTCATCTTGAATGAGACTCTCACAGGCTGCCACGATACGAAAACTTTGCTTTTTGCAAAACTTACATGTAAAAATTCATAATCTTCGGTGGAAAAAAAATGACAAGAGATATTTACTTTAATATATATCAAAAGTTGAGTCATAAGACTTCCGGATTAAGACTGGATTAGCCAAAGAGCCGTGTAGCTGACATGTTTATCTTACAAATGGTAATTGATCAAGTCATGGGTTAAAGGTCATTTAATTTTAATTTCGTTGAAGAAACAAATGGTCATAAACTCTAGGAAATGTCTTCTCGGTAGTTTTGTGTTTTCTTCGTTGTTTTATTTTACCAAGTTTTCCGATTGGTTTTCTAATTAAGCCCTTTTTATTAAGTGAAATATACATCTAAATGACTCATATGTAGAAGGTTGCCTGACATTTTCTAAGCGTGTCCCCGTTTCCAAGTTTACGATTGGTTTAGTTGAAGGGGTTAACTATTTTCGGATTCTGATTTCGAATAATTAAACTTTGAACTGCAACAAAATAATGTCCTTGGCGAAATTAAATAAAACGATGCAGGCTAATTTTGATCGAAAACTAAATCATAGGAAATTGAAAGTTGAAATATTTTTGATGAATGCTTTAGGATTTATAAGCAAGGATAATAGAAGGCTAGCTGTTCACAAACCGCTTAATTTCAGTTCAGATAATTCCGTTGTAGTATACCGAGGAACAATATACTTACTAAAAATTTATAATTTTTCGAATGAATAGCTTCCAGAAAATATATAACTCGTTTTATCTAGTTATTTTATTGAGCAGTTTAATTGCGCAAGGCCTCGAAGCGGTGTCCAGAATCGTCTCGCCAGGATCCTTGAACATTAATGATAGGTGTTCCTTCAGCAAATGTTTGGGAACACTTAGTTTTGGTCAGTGCGATCGTACACTCTTGAATAACCTAATCGATATTCATTGGTATACGACGCGACAACGGCCATCTGAACTGGGTTAATGTTTGAGAATTACTCAAATGAATTCCAGAATTCCCACCTATCTCCAGATCTTAATTCCTTTAGAATGATCTGAGCGATATTTTTAGGAATTCCTGTGTTGTACAAGTATTGATAATTTCAGTTTGATATAGGATTCATGTTAACAGACAGACCTTTCTTTCGCGAACTCTTTTGTAGTTTCTTCCTCAACTTTGAAATTGAGTTGATGGTTCATACTCCTTATCTTTATGTCTCTGGAGAAATTAGTTTTCGGCATTCCATGTAAATCGGAATCACCACTGAAAAAGACAATGAAACCCTTTCGATTGGCATACAAGCGTTTTGTCCGTTATCATTATTCAGCTGTCGTCCATTAAAGTGTTTCAGTCAACTGATGTCGATCACTTCCAAGAAACGCTGGCCCCTCCGTACTGTGGGATTTAGAGGCCAGTATTACCCAGCCAGAAAAATGGAGATAGCAAGCGTCAGATCCGAATTTCAATATTCAGCCGTCGTCCATAGAAAGAATTTCCGCGTTAATAATCGTAAGATCTATTTCGTAGTGTCCTAGCTGGGTTAGAAGACAGGGATCGGACACTCTTAGCCACCGGACATTCTTAGCCTGCACACCGGTCGTAAAGTGATATCATTATCACGTAATGTTATTATGATCTTTCGGAAGTGCAATTATTCAGCACGTATATAACCGACTTAATTATCGGGGTATGAGGTGACCGATTTCAAATAGTGATCACGTAGTTCTCTCGAAGTGATCAACTCTTGAAGTGACCGATATGACTCGTCTTATTGAGAATAAACATGTACCCATATTCGCTCTCGTAAGATTAGTACATCAATGGTCGTGCGTTGGTTCACTCCGAATATTTTAATAGTTAATTTATAAAAGTAATACTAGTCTCGTCACCTTTAAGGGTTGATGAACTGAGCGAACCATCAACCTTTTTCGTAGCCTTCAAATAGCGATGACCATAACACCATAACAAATGTGCTGGGACGAATCCTTTTCGTCTGGCTGTACAGTACTGTTGGTCCAGTGTTTCTTGGATTTGATCGACATGGAACTGATGAATGCCAGTCGGAAATGTATTATTTTTCAATGGCATAGGATAATTTCTTTAGAATTTTTTCATACATTTTTTTATATGGAGATGGTAATGTTTATATTAATAAAATATTTTTGAGAAGTTATCGAAGAATGAGACACCAATATCGCTCGTGATGTCAAAGTATAAACGTTTATGATACATATTTCCCGGGTATAGTTATAGCAATAAATTTGGTCTACCAGCCTCATCTGGCAATCTGCCGAACGTATGCATTGTGAGATGGAAATTCCCACTATGCTATACTTGTTAAATGTATTTTATGGTTTTCTCTCCAATTGGCATCCAATGACGGATAGAGCTTATTGAGACAGATAAATGGCATATTTAATTTTATAGACTGAATGGTTATTCATGAAACCCAACCAAAATAGGATTTCACGGCCGTATTTCGATATTAATTTGGTCTTAACCATATACATTAGTGCGTCGTGGATATACTGCATCACAATATGTCTCTTTTGCATCAATGGCTGAGAAAGCTATGAATAATTCAGCCTGCATCCCGCAATAGGGATTCACATGGGAAAGTCAATGTATCGAAATTTCGTCGCACTACTCTATTCCATACTCCAATATTTCAAGCACGTGAAATCAAACAAAAATTATTTGCGGGGAACGTGACTTCCACATCCCTAGCTGGACATACTAGTGGGGAACCCTCAATCTCAGGTTAATTACCATTGGTGAAGTTAACGTCCAACAAATGCAAAATTGAGCTTGGCATCCTGCCCTATGTTATTCAGTGATGTCTTCCCCTACGGACCCTGTTGCCTCGACGGAGATCTTTGCGCTCATCCAGCGCTTGTTCTACATGATTAGGAGCAACGCGGAATTAAGCACAAGATGGTTCATATGATTAGGAGCAGTTCTATGATTAAACGCAGCCTCCTTACACGATTAGGTGCATTTAGGCGCATGTTCCGAACACGATTAAGCGCATTTCCACCATTAAGAGCAAATTTGGTACAGGAGTATGCGCTGTTCCACCATTAAGCGCAAATTTTCTACATAATTAGGTACAACACGTTATTATGCGTAATTTCTTTACACGATTTGGCGCTGTCACAATTAGGCGCAAATACAAGATTAGGCCCCACCGTCCCTGTACGGCACCCTCTTCCCTAGAATCATGCATTAAGGAAAGATGAAAATTGTACTCCACCTTCATTTTATAACCTCAGACATAAACTTACTTTCCGGGTGAATATTGAGCTAGGATAATAAAACGCTTGCTATAGATATATCTTAAAGACAGATAATTATCGGGCATGCATTGCAAAATAAGAACTAATGGAACATAGATGTACTGCCCTCCATTGCCAGAACTGAGAATCCCTTTTTAAATCTTGATATCTTCGATATATTTTGGGCCATAAAGAAGAATATGAGCACCTGCTTGCAAATAAAACACGTAAATATCAAGTTTCATAATAGCCAATACTATTTTATTGCCTGAATCAACAAATTACTCTAAGCTTCTCTCAAGAAACAGAAGACAGGATAAAAGTTCGTCTCTCGACCGAAAGCAAATAACATTTTCATGCAGAGAGTGGAGCTGCTGTGCTGAACCTGATTGATTAACAGTCACAGAAATTCCTAGTTTATCGGATTTGAACCCGAGTGACTGATTTATACACATAATTTTGCCGAGTTGAACTCCGACTGAATTATTTCCAGTGTTTTCTTGCACTCTTTGAAGTCGGAATGAATTACACATAGAATTGCATTATTGTACTGATTTAAGCCCCGACCAATTTATTCACCGAAGTTCCTTGTTCCGGTTTTTCGTCAAAACGTTGTGTCTTCAGAAATTGAGCAGTTACCGATAGCCACATAAACGATACAGGCGTGACCATGCAGTTTTAGAAAGCTGAAGCGCTACATCCTGACTCTGGATTATATCTTCGCAATTTCTCCCAAACCCCGGGCCAGTCTGATGCATAGATTTGAATCACAAACGCAGTGACTCCGACAGTCGGACAGTCATCATAACTGACAATCTAACAGAAAATTCACAATTTCTAATCCTACAATTAAGTTATTTTCATACACCTGTATTCTCATAAAGGGGTCGAAACAAGCAGCTACCACAATGTTTCCAACGTTAACCTTGTGATACAAAGCTGCTTACCAGTGCCGAAATTTTCTCACATGAAAGCGATCATTTGCCCACACCTACCACTCACCTTAATTTGCCTCCAGTAGAGTGAAAGGTACTTCTCTGTAATCTATCAAATCAGTCACCCCTGTTTTGTTTTGAAATCACTCTAATCACAATTTCCTTGCACAAAACCTTCTGCTCTGATGGTCACCAGAAAGATCCGGATGCAGGGTTTGACCTGAATTACGGGACACAACTATTGACACGAAAATGGAACACCTACCGTCGGTTCCCGCAATTGAATAAAGTACTAAAAGTACGTGCCTAAGAAAAAAAAACAAATAGAAAAACTATTGAACGCTTGGAGAAATTGGTCATCGGATTTTGTCTCTCCCGTACCCACTAAAAGAATATCTGGATAAAATAAATTAACTCTTCTACATTTTCTGCGAAACGGTTAACCAGACAGACTCAGCATACGTCAACTAACAATCGGGATTTCTGATATTAACCTCACTGATGAGAATCCCTTGAATGAATCTATTTGGCTATATATTCACACTTTTATGAATCAAATCTTTCAGCTAAAACTGGTCAAGCAATCGTTTTTCAGACAATGAATAAAGACGAATTGATCAATTCAATGAAATTAAATTAAAATATAATCTAATTTGCAATGAAACAATGAGAACGTTATGGATTATGCAGGTGAAACAAATATCTCTTATTTATCACATTTCAGAGCAAATTGTGGGGATCTGATTGGTTGATTGGCCTAGTGTATCAGACCGTATTGCAAGTCTCAGTTGACCACAGTTGGCATACCAATTGAGAATTCTCGAATACCATTGCTGTCGAGAACGCGCGTGCTCATATACCAACGCAGTCAAGGACGCGCTTGCAACACCTGCAGACAAAGACTGTTTCAGACGAATTTGTCAGCGCGAGTTTGTGTGCGCGAGTATCACTTCTGCGACAATTTGTGTGAGGGAAATTGCGTATTTGCGGACGAAGATAAGAAATAAATTATCATCTGAAGCTTTCTATACCACATAAACATGAACGACAGAATGCCAGCTAAGTATTTCATCCAGTTTATTGCTCATCGCGAAACAGATGAAAGGAACCGGCCCTTTAATAGACGACATCTACATGTATGCTTCCTATAATGACGATGTTCTCGATAAAGACGGGGTATTGTTGCTTTAATAGCAGCTTCGTTGTTGGGATTATATGTGGAACTGGAAATGTATGCACTCCATATAAAAATACGATCCCATATCAGGCTTTATCTCTGATTATATCAAAATATTTCACTTTGGAAAGATCTATGTATAAAAACACTTTCTCTCATATACGGTATTCCAAAAGGCGTTTCTCATTGTCATATTCTCACCAATTCAATTGTTGCTCCGCGTTGACTTCTGTATTCTGAGAAATAAATACTGTTAATTCCCATTCGCTTCATATGGCACTAGATGTTTTTTGCAATATGGAAGACAAATTTCAAGCTGCACTTACAGAATTGCCGATTGTGCGTACTTGTACATGAATGTGTTGAATGCAAACAGTAAAGCCTAATTTTAAATAGGTGTACTGGTGCAGGAAACTTCGGTTAGTACCAAAGGCTTCGCAATTAGTTTAACACTAGCAGGCCAGAACTATTTGTGGCCTGCCTAGGCCTGGGGAGAAATCTTTTTCTTGCTTCTTATGGTAGAGAACCTAAACTTTCCACAATATACCTTGGACGAGCTCTGCCAGAAAATAGAAACAAAATCTAAGATACACGCTTATGACGACACAGTGATGTCAAATTCTAAAAGATCTTTTTTTTTTATAGATTTTCGAGCAGATTTTTCAAATTTATATATTATGCTATTTTCTCATATAACTTCATATTAAATTAACAAATAATTATCTGTACACTTGTAACACAATGCTATTCTATGGATAACAACTTCTATATGGCTGTAGAGCTGACGTACACTTGCATCCAATGAAAGCAACAATTTTAAAAAATACGAAACAATCACTAGTTTGGCACTCCACATAACCGCCATTTTGTATTTATCCATGATCCTTCGCTATGAGGGGTATGCAAATAGGTTCAAAAGGGCTCCAACCTATAAGTTATAAAGTCACAGAGCTTCAGCTCTTGTCGTTTCGGAAATAGTATCGTTTCGGAAACATCTACTTTTGTGTTTATACAAAGAACACGTACATAGGGCACGTTCATCACGGATACGACATATATACTCGCTCTTATGTAAATAGTACAGACAAATAAAACAGCCTCATCATAGCCATTTTACATCGCCAAAAAATGACATTGTTCGTGTATATTGTGAAATTCTGTTAAATTAATAATAAAATATCCACATGTTATTTTTACTGAAGCCGAAAGTGATGATGCATATATACACATAATTTGCAACGCACTGAGCACTGATTGTTGATGTATATAAATTGTAGTTTAGATTGGAAAGAGCTTGCGTAACATTGTCCATAGGAAGATAATGAAAGGGCAACAAGGATACATTCACGCATCGTTTGAACAAAGCTTATGATTAATTGAATTCATTGTCAGATAATTTTCGATATGAAGCTTCCCCTAGCTGTGCAAATATTCAATTGCATCGGAGGGAAATCTCATGGCGGATTTCTTTTATTGTTACAGCTTGGTTCCATCGCTATATTGCGCCTTGGCATGGCGATGCTATGAAGTAAATTACTCAGTCAATTACTGTAATGAATTTAGCAAATTGTGCAAATAATTATGTTTGATAAGATGAGCTGGTATACACTGAAAAAAATCCATCAGTCTGGAAGAAATAGCCACCAGAAAGTACAAGGAGTAACAGTTCACATTCAACAGAACAATACCCCTTCGTCCGAGGAGGTTTGAACAGGTTGTTCAGGGTCAGAGAATTCGAGTTGTCGAACTGCAGAAGATCATTCTTCCGAACTCTGTTAAACAAGACCTTTCCCTTTTGACATCAGCTGAAATAAAAATTAATTCTTTTAAGCAATTAGTATTATTTCTTCAATGTGAAATTTAATTAGTTCATTATGAATATTGGTATAACAAACAATGGTGTTCTTAATTACTCTCCAGGTATTCCAGGAAACCTATTAATAATTTATGGACATACATGAGCGATTCGTAATCGATTTGTCACCTCGTGCTGCGAATACTTATTTGGTGATTATAGCAAGGGCTAAGGATTTCCATAAGGTCATATTCACGCTAAGAAGCAATGCTTTCACTCTATGATATGATATCTATGGTATAATAATATTTAATGTTCGTGGGTTTACTCTGCCAATCTCGCATCTTATTCACCGTTAAAATTATTTGGTCGTTATGACAAGCTTAACAAGCTATTGTTAAGAATTTCTATCGAAAAAAGTATTCAGTCGAATCAACCTGTCCAGTAATCTGCTGCTCCAGTTTTTGTGGGTGAATATTGAACTCAATAATATTAGGTACGTGTTATCTATGCTCAAATCATTTTGCCATGGTCGGTGAGGCGGGTAGAACCACGCCAGAAAATTGAAGACCAGCCCGACTATAATCGGAGTTTCTATGTGAAACATTTTTGACTTCAAAGTTCAGGTTTATCTTTCTTATTCATTTTTCATAACTGTTTCCATAGACTGAATTCAAGATTGAAGACGTTTCATTCAATATTCAGACGCACAGAAGCAATTTCCATCTGAGCTTTGTGTATTTTTGTAATTGTCCATCTGCTCCACATTGTCAATTCTTCAATATTTACTCGTTTTCACCATTTATTTATACAGTATTGATTGTTTAGCACAAGTAGTCGAAATTACTGGGGATTCAGCAACATCAGTACAATGACTTTCGCTTTTATTAATTGACTGAACGCCAAAAATAATACAGTATTGTCTAGATAGTGAATAAACACATGACATTCCTATATATTTATAACGATTGTGAACGCTCGCCCAGATTCTTTTGTTAGGAATACAATATGACAACAAACATTTTATCCAATATGGACACACGTATATATCTGTAAAATACACAGCACATTTGATTATGATACGTTTGTGCAAATCTGTTTTGAAATAATGGTTTATTAATGTCAGAGCGGAAATAACTTATATGCTTTAGAGCGGCGTGTATTATCGATGGCGGTCCACCAATCGATATGTGTTACGTACTGACAAAACCTGAAGTGATCGGTAAACAATAGCATTGACCAAGAGTAAATGTCGCTAAAGGTGAGGGAACAGCTCCTATCATGGTTATCGTAAGTTTCTCTTGTGTAAACTAGGCATACAGCAATGTACATTATCCAATCATTCTCACGTCGCTGTATTTCCCAATATTGTGACGAGTGCATGGATTACCTAACAATGGAAATAAATGGTCTTTAAAATAATGGTTAGGAGTTGAACTGTACAATAAACAAGAGAAAGAGAGAGAGTTCATGTAGTGGGTAGAACCCAGAGGGGGCTGGTTTATCCGCATTATTTCAATAAATACGAAAAATCCAGCATAATGGTCAATAAATTATTCAAGAATGGGCAGAGGGCTTTATTTTTATACTAAGTTTGTTTCTTTGAATTTAGAAATCGGCGTATATAACACAAGTCTATTCTATGGATAAAAACTTCTTTAATGCTGTGGGGCTAAAATCGTCTACCTACGTCATCAGATTGTTGACATTCTCCACAAGATCTATCCACAACGAGACAACCTCACGAAAGCAGAACGCCTGGCAATCAGGGAAATTAAATCTGACAAAACCATCACCATAGTTCCTGCGGACAAGGGCCAGGCCACAGTCATTTTGGACAGGACCAAGTACCAGGACATGGTAACTTTGATGCTGGGAGACACTTCAACATACAAGACACAAAATAAAGATCCGACCTCCGCAATTGACAAAGACCACCGAGCCCTAGTGAAACAACTACAAGACAACAAAGAAATAGACCTAGCCCTGTACAAAAAACTTCCCATCCCATCTTCGTATGCACGAGCCACAGTCAAGATCCACAAAGACCCCATCAAAGTTAGATTGTTGGTCAGCAGTAGAGATACTGTACATTACAGCACGGCCTAGCACTTCACCCAGCTGCTAGCACCACTGGAGAAGACTGCCAACTTCTTTATTAGAGATTCGACTGATTTTTTGGAAAACCCGGGCAGGATGGTCAGTTACGACGTGGTAGACCTCTTTACCAGCATCCCCAGAGAACGGGCCATAGACACCATCAGGAGAAGAGTCACAGAATTCCGATCCACTATGTAAACCTTCCTAACTATTGACAGTATTATTAAATGAGTAGAATCCTGTATCAAATCCACCTACTTCACATGGGGCAACCAGTTCTATGAACAGGTACATGAATTACTTATGGGATCCCCTCTATCCCCGGTGATCGCGGAAATATACATGGCCGAATTGGAAGAAACCGCTCTTCTCACTACCCACATTAAATGTGTTGGCAAAGAAAAGTTGATGACGTTTTTTCCATTCTTCAAGACGGTGATGCCATCCTTCTCGACCACCTTCTCACCGCCCGGATCAAGGAATGCAAGGCCACTAGCGATAAAACAAATGGAAAATCAGCCATTTCTGACCACCCGACTGAACATCTAGGAAACCAGATAAATTGGGAAAACATTCACAAACTTGTTATCCACCAGACTGACCAAACAAAGAGAAGAATATAGGAAGCTATTCACATCACAAGACACAACCCCGCGATCAACCTAGATAGTGGAGAGTTTGTACCGAGTGTCCTTGACAGCTTTATCAGCTTAGATGGAGATTATCACCGTGACCGTTAATCTTTTCTATTATCCTTTATAAACTTCTCACATGTTATGCTATTTATCCATGTGTTTATCCCTTATCATTGTATGATCCTCACACATTTTAGTGTTAATATTTTATCACATTTATCTATATGCAGCCACTCCAGTTATAAACGTGCAACCATTGCAACCAAGTTTCTGGAATAGCAGAAAAGTTCACATCCATGGGGGTTGATAGAAGCTCCTAATAAACCACATTGGTGCCATCGACTTTTACACATCACCGGACAAAGCTGTCAATATCGCTATGTAAATGGTTGAATATCATTGATATTGTTCGTCTCAAGTATTGTTTGTACTAGTGTTTGTGAAGCTGGAAACTGGTACTATTTTCTTGGAACAAATGCAAATATCCATATCAAGGAAGGTACTAATCACCAACATTTGTGCCATCGCCTTTTTGACATCGCCAGATAAAACTGCCACAGTCGGTTCGCAAATGGCTAAATATCTCTCAACGGCAACTATCACAAGCATAATTGAATATTATCACGTTATAACTGGAAAACTAGAGTTCCATGGCTGATCCAGCCAAAATGTTTTTATATGCAGGTTATAAATTTCCGGTAGATAGGCTTTCTGGTAATAAATCCTCTATGAATTTGCCTTAGCCCTTGAAACACATCGTTTGAATTGAACGAAACATTAAAAGGGCGATGGGAAACGATGCCGTCGTACTGACAAGAAGTCATATGACCCCACACACTCACTGCATATTTCAAAAAACATTACAAGAACGAAAAGCGATCCCTGTGATTATTTGTATCCCATCCACGCCTTTATTGTAGCTTTTAATTTGAACATACTGAATGACATGACCAAACGGTCCCTAGCACCGGCTTGAGCGAAATTAAATACAAACATTTCAGAGCGATGATGTAATAGCCCTATCAAGTCATCTGTTGGAAAATATGACCAGCAGATAGTAAAAAAAACGAAGTAGGGAGTGTTTTATTGAATGCAAGTTCGTATTCAGAACTAATACCTGTGAGGCCCGACGCCGACGAAGCGCTTCATTCTCCATCATGTTTACAAGTCACAAGACTACAATCACAATAATTTGTACAGAGGGCAATTACAAGCGTCTAGTCCGTCATTCATAATTCAGCCGTCGTCCATTAGAGAATATCCGCGTCCATAATCCAAAGACCTATTCCATATAACAGTATTAGCACCAAAAAGACACTCATAGTATAAATAAACATAGGCTTGTTTCCTGCAAGAGAGAAGCCGTCAACAGTTTTCAATGATGCCGGCAAGACATCATGATGTTCCAAAAATATCAAATCCGGATCGCTGATCAGTATTTTTAATCCATAATATTCGTTGTAAAATCGTCATCTAAAGAATGATGTATCTCAGTCACGCTTTGATTGTGACCTGTTCATATGAGTACCATGAGGATCTTGAAGTACATGGGTTCATACGGCCCCTATCCCCGGGTTAAGCGGAATTAGACACAAGATACGAAACGTAGCGCCATAGATCTTGCACGCTACGCTCGTATTTTGCTATCAGCATGCGATATGTATCGCCAAATTTGAGAAACTTTGAGTGGAGGCGCTTGGTGGAATAGCCCTGTTTTATAAGTCCCTGCAACTATGTTTTGTGACGTTGATTAAAATCGTCACATTTAACACAGGATCTAGCAAATGCTACTAAGCGAGATATGTATATGCAGGTTCCCCTGGAATATTACTGTCCAGAAAGGGATATATATATAGTTTACGATGTCGAAATTGTAATAATCTCTTTTGTCATAAAGTAGACGAGAGAGAATACCCGCTTCATTTTTATAGAGATATAGATCTAAATATGATGTGCCTGTAGGGCTGTCTGTAGTTTTCTTCAAATCCAGTGAAGGTGGATATATATCCTTCACTGCGTAATTTATATAACGATTATCCACAGCAAGAAGATCGTCTATATAGCGTTTGGTGAATGAGAAGGAACGGGCTTTGAATGGATCGGTTTTTGAAAGCGCCTGCATATAGTCATATTCATAAGAGAACAGATACAGGTCAGCCAACAGGGGTGCACAATTAGTACCCATTGGAATACCTATATGCTGCTGATATATTGTGTTGCCAAATTTCACATAGATATTTGGGGCAGTGGATCCAAGCCTCAGGGACGGATCCAAGCCTCAGGGACAAAACATCCACCAGCGCAATTTCACCCTATCCATGCAACGAATAACCGCAACATTAAAAGGGTGTTGGAAAATGATGCCGGCGTATACTGAAAAGAAGTCCTATGACTCCGCAGACAAGTATACCGACTGCATATTTCTAATAACATCAAAATAACCAAAAGTGATCCCTGTGATAATTTCTATCTCAGCCACGCATTTATTGTAGATGTTCATGTGGACTTATTGAATTACATGACCACACGGCCGTTAGAACCGGCTTGAGTGGTATTAGATACAAAAATTCAAAGCGATGATATAATCGATGATGAACACAATCTCCCAGGCCAGATAGGGTGAACATATGGTAATACTCTCAGTTGCAAATTTGATGTCTGAACAATATTTTTTCGTTTGCTCAAACATCTTTTGTTAATTACATCTTATCTGAAGTAGTTTTATTGTCTTTCTTGCGTGACTTATGTGTTTATTCGAATAGCATGTGCATATCACGCGTGCATCACGTATACGACATATTATGTACTCACTCTAACGTCAACAGACGTACAGATCAATAAAGCCCCCTCATCATGATCATTTACATCGCGTAATATTGACATTATTCGTAAGTAATCCATTAAGCTATATGTAGTGAATGATATTGTAAAGTTCGGCTAAATTATTGATAATATATTCACTTGGCATGAAGTGAGTTCTTTTCACTGAAGCCCACACAGCGCTTATGAGTAATTGAACTTATTCCCAGAGTATTGAACAGTTTTTCGATAGGAATGTTCAAATAGCACAGTAACAAAGTAGCCCACATACAAAATTCTTCAATTATTGAATCAGGATTCCGTCGCTATATTTGACCAAACATGGAGATTATTTGATGGTACAACAGCATCATGTTCTGTAAAATTAAACCAGGCGATTGTATGAAATTCTAAAACTAAGAAAATTCTCCAAAGAATTACGATTGGTAAGATGATATTGTATACACTGAAAAGAATTGCCAAGATCAATCCGTCGGTTTGAAAGAATTAACCACCAGGACATACACGGAGGGTCAAGGTCAGAGAATTCGAATTGAGGTTAAAAGTCACTTGGAGGAAATTATTCTTCTGAACTTTTGCTTAAACGAAATGATTTTATAGAGATTGCCGAAATCTTTTTGGGGAGTGTGACATACACGACTGTGACATTCAGTATATACATATAGAGAGAGAGAGAGAGAGAGAGAGAGAGAGAGAGAATACTAGCAGAAATGAATTACAAACGTCTGGTGCATCCATTAAAGAATATCCGCATCTATAATCCAAAGACCTGTTCCATATTCTATATAACAGCATTAGCACCAAATTCAAAATCACAATTATAGTATAAACATAGGCTGGTGTCCTGCAAAAGAGAAGCACTCAACCGTTTTCAATGATACCGGCAAGACATCATGATGTTCCAAAAATGTTAAATCCGTATCGGTGATCAGTATTCTTAATCCATATGATATTCGTTGTAAAATCGTCGTCTAGAGAATGATGCATCTCAGTCACGCTTTGATTGTGCCTGTTCATATGAACACCATGAGGATCTTGACACCGGTTCAAACGGCCCCTAGGCCTGGGTTAAGCGAAATTAGACACAAGTTACGAAACGTATTAAACGCCATAGCTCTTGCACGCTACGTTCGTATTTTGCTATCAGCATGCGATATTTATCGATAAATTCTAGAAACTTTAAGTGGAGGCGCTTGGTGGTGTAGTCCGGTCTGTTTTGTAAGTTTCTGCAATAATGTTTTGTGATGTCGAATTTAACACAGGTTCTAGCAAATACTACCAGGCGTGATATGTATACGCCATATACAGGTACCGCTGGAAAATTGCCGTCCAGAAAGGGATACTTCAGGATGTCGAAATTGTAATCATCTCTTTTATCATAAACTTTAAAAACAAAAAACAAAACATCCCATGAATGATATCCCATGTATGTAGTAGTAGAGTTAAAAAAAGGTTTATGGCTTGATATTAATATATCGGCGATCAGTTTTCTTGGACAAAGATACTATTAATGAACTCAGATGGTCAATAAGGTTCTGATGACGGAGTGTAGTATAGACAGTCGAGAAATTCCATGAGGATACATGTCTGTACAGTACGTGACCTTTAGCATCATGTTCTTCCGTAAGACATTTTGAGACTTTCAATATCCACATACATTCAACGTTTTCAGAAATAGTAACGCAGTACCGTTCCCAAACTATTTTAACCTCCTGAAGGGCCCTCATCAACAAGCTTTTAGAACCAGCTATGATTCTAGCTTTGTATGGTGATTTATGCATTTGGGAGTCCAGTATACTTTTGGTATGACAAATTTTCCCCTGGTCGGACTCCAATATTGCTAATAAATTTTTCGTCAGCAATACTGATGAATTTTTCATCAGCAATATTGGAGTCCGTCAAAGGGAGAATTTGTCTCCATTTCTTTTCTCAATTTATTCAAATGATCTGGAGGAGGCTCTAACAAATTGAAGTGATATGCAAGAGGTGGGAAAATTTGACGACGTCTGGTGACTAAAGAGCAACTATATGAAACTACACTGTAAAAATTGGCGACATGTTTAACGTCTCAAAATGAAACATGATTTTGTCCCAACTTTTGGGACATGTGAGTACATACATATTTCATTTGGAAACGGCTCCATGTTTCAATTTTGAAATACGTGTCATCCTCATATGTGTTAATCATGTCTCAATATGGACATGTCGTCGTCAAACAATGTGTCCGTTTGAAACATGTGACACACTGCAGAGTGAAACATGTGTTGTATGTACATCTGTCAATCTGAAACATGTTACGGCCGACTACATGTTTCAAAATGAAACGTCTAAGCCCAAACATGACTTTGTCCCAACTTTTGAGACATGTCGCAACCGAAACGTGTCCGAACATGTCTCAAACTTGGAAGTGATTCAGAATAGTCTATCTCCCATTACATGTTTCATCAGATCGCCAGATCGCCTGTAAAAGAAACAGAAATACACGAATCGTTTATTAAATTCAGCTTGCATCAGTTTTTATTCTCTTATCTTCGATGGAAGTCCAACTCGGGTGTAAACCAACAATAACGATAGGCTACAGACAGGAACATATACAATAGACAAGCTTGCTCCTCAGGTTAACAATGAATGTGATCATTCCAGACAGATATATGTTCGATACATCATAATTCCTGATGTGAACCCATTTATCATGGCGTGCAGATTGTTCATGACAATAATGTGCTCATATTTTGGTGAACTAGATCACAGATTTACACCAAATCATGGTACATTTACATTCAGATATTAACCCAAATAATAATTTACTCAAGTTGCCACATCGGTCTGTTGACATGACACAGCCTAATCTAGCACACAGGAAGCAGCTCTCAACAGGGGGTACTAAATTGCATACAGATATTGACCATACTTGCTGACTTAGATACATGAATGTCTGTAACTTGAAAATCATTCATTCATCTGCTCGCGGTAAATATCTCCGAATCGTTGAAATTCCATTCCGTTTCGGGAAATGGAATACGGATCGCAGATGATTAATAAGATAACGGAGTCCTGGACTCGTCTCGAGTTGTCGCAACAGTGGTCACAGTCAGGGAGGAAGGAGGAAAATTGTTTTACACACAAACAATTCAATATTTTCATAAAGATAAAAAATAATCTCTCCTGGTTTCATCTTCGCATATCCAAGTCGAACACCACACGTGTTGCCTTGGCTGAACATATGAACACAATATCTGATCAGAATATGAGTTTGATGATGTCATAGCTCTATAAATATTCCGTGATCCACATTAGGAGGAGTGCATCTTATGACCTCTTTAAAATTCAATTTTGATTGACTATTCGAAAGAAATTAACATCAATACAACCACCACTTGCCATATTTGGAAATGTCACAGGCTGACATCAAAGAAAATCCTCGCTGCACTGTGTTGGCAAGCTCCTATGTTGATTGGCTATATGACATCACGTGCGTTTCTTAGTTTTTACCAATTCACTCTATTCAATAGGTCAAGGTAAATGACGAAACATTAGTGTAGTATTCAACTTGAAATGTGAAGATGCCTGCATGGTTTGGTGTCATTTGGTGTCAGTGGCCGAATCGTATATAGAGCAATCGTATTGTCCAGAAAATATCCTGATGCGCTACACACATTTAAAATACTGGATGTAGATCTGGTCACACAAAGAACACAGTTGTTGTTTCTTCCAACGCGAGCCCTCAATGATGCCCCATTAATGTCACTCATTTTTTATAGCGACACATGCTTTGTATTTTTTTGGTATGAATCATTGGCAAATTTAAAGTGGCGATCATGTGGGGGACCAGAAATGTGGTGTTTTACCGTTTTCTTCGAGTTTTTTGTTTTCTTGTTTTGATAAAAGAGTGCATGAGCTATTTTATTTCACATCAGATAATTCTTCCCTAATGTACTATGTAGTTTACTTTGGAGAACCTGGCACAAATAAACAAAATGTTCAAGGATTGCTTTTTTTTTTATTTTTGCAGCAGCTTTTGGGGGCTTTCAGAATCAAGGAGTGAACAAATATTTAGTGGGGAGGAGGCGTCTCTTCCGAAGCCTTGGCAGGCCAAAAATAGTCAAATACCCTAGGCCTGGAAGAGTTATATTACGATGCAAGTAATTCAGTTAAATTAGTCGGTCTGTTTATTCTCAATATCGACAGATATATTCAGGATCGCTAAAGACGAGAAATTTTTTTTTGGAAGCCAGTACTTCCATGCACCAGACAACATTATCCGTCTTTTATACTGTGTTCCTTGAGACATGTCGCTTTTGCGACTCGGTTGTACGTGTTTCGGCTTTGATGTTTCAAACAGCTATTCGGGTCATTATAGTGAAACGGCAACGCGATTGAAACATGTCGCAACCATCAAATAGCTGTATTCTCACGTCTTTGAGACATGTTTTCATGGGAAAACGTGTGAAACATGTAGCATTATGAAGCATCTCACATGTTACCCATCTCAAAATGAAACGTTAAACATGTTTCCACTTTTTACAGTGTACAGAAAGCATCCCTCGGCACCTAACATTCAGACCCGAGAATACGGTGGATTTTCGGACGTAGCCTTAGTATCTCAGCCGCGCTTCTATTGCAGATGTACATGTGGAGACTTTGAAGTATCCACACGGTGCTGGGGCACAGGACATTGCAATAAGTGCTAGAAATGGAAATGTCCCACTTAAACGGATCATGGATCTGCAGATCATGGACGGCCCAATATTTATGGTAAAATGTTTATAGATTTTTGTAAGAGAAATGAATATATTATACTAAATGGCAGGATGGGTGCTGATACAGGTATTGGAAAGAGGACCAGTAAAAACGCTAGTTTGTCGTCTATGCCATTGGTCCCACTGAGTTTTTATTTTGTGTTAAAGGTTTTGAAGTTCTTGAGTTTAGTTCTCGACTGCATATTTCTAATAACATCAAAATAACCAAAAGTGATCCCTGTGATAATTTCTATCTCAGCCACGCATTTATTGTAGATGTTCATGTGGACTTATTGAATTACATGACCACACGGCCGTTAGAACCGGCTTGAGTGGTATTAGATACAAAAATTCAAAGCGATGATATAATCGATGATGAACACAATCTCCCAGGCCAGATAGGGTGAACATATGGTAATACTCTCAGTTGCAAATTTGATGTCTGAACAATATTTTTTCGTTTGCTCAAACATCTTTTGTTAATTACATCTTATCTGAAGTAGTTTTATTGTCTTTCTTGCGTGACTTATGTGTTTATTCGAATAGCATGTGCATATCACGCGTGCATCACGTATACGACATATTATGTACTCACTCTAACGTCAACAGACATACAGATCAATAAAGCCCCCTCATCATGATCATTTACATCGCGTAATATTGACATTATTCGTAAGTAATCCATTAAGCTATATGTAGTGAATGATATTGTAAAGTTCGGCTAAATTATTGATAATATATTCACTTGGCATGAAGTGAGTTCTTTTCACTGAAGCCCACACAGCGCTTATGAGTAATTGAACTTATTCCCAGAGTATTGAACAGTTTTTCGATAGGAATGTTCAAATAGCACAGTAACAAAGTAGCCCACATAAAAAATTCTTCAATTATTGAATCAGGATTCCGTCGCTATATTTGACCAAACATGGAGATTATTTGATGGTACAACAGCATCATGTTCTGTAAAATTAAACCAGGCGATTGTATGAAATTCTAAAACTAAGAAAATTCTCCAAAGAATTACGATTGGTAAGATGATATTGTATACACTGAAAAGAATTGCCAATATCAATCCGTCGGTTTGGAAGAACCACCAGGACATACACGGAGGGTCAAGGTCAGAGAATTCGAATTGAGGTTAAAAGTCACTTGGAGGAAATTATTCTTCTGAACTTTTGCTTAAACGAAATGATTTTATAGAGATTGCCGAAATCTTTTTGGGGAGTGTGACATACACGACTGTGACATTCAGTATATACATATAGAGAGAGAGAGAGATCGAGAGAGAGAGAGAGAGAGAGAGAGAGAATACTAGCAGAAATGAATTACAAACGTCTGGTGCATCCATTAAAGAATATCCGCATCTATAATCCAAAGACCTGTTCCATATTCTATATAACAGCATTAGCACCAAATTCAAAATCACAATTATAGTATAAACATAGGCTGGTGTCCTGCAAAAGAGAAGCACTCAACCGTTTTCAATGATACCGGCAAGACATCATGATGTTCCAAAAATGTTAAATCCGTATCGGTGATCAGTATTCTTAATCCATATGATATTCGTTGTAAAATCGTCGTCTAGAGAATGATGCATCTCAGTCACGCTTTGATTGTGCCTGTTCATATGAACACCATGAGGATCTTGACACCGGTTCAAACGGCCCCTAGGCCTGGGTTAAGCGAAATTAGACACAAGTTACGAAACGTATTAAACGCCATAGCTCTTGCACGCTACGTTCGTATTTTGCTATCAGCATGCGATATTTATCGATAAATTCTAGAAACTTTAAGTGGAGGCGCTTGGTGGTGTAGTCCGGTCTGTTTTGTAAGTTTCTGCAATAATGTTTTGTGATGTCGAATTTAACACAGGTTCTAGCAAATACTACCAGGCGTGATATGTATACGCCATATACAGGTACCGCTGGAAAATTGCCGTCCAGAAAGGGATACTTCAGGATGTCGAAATTGTAATCATCTCTTTTATCATAAACTTTAAAAACAAAAAACAAAACATCC
Organism: Hanleya hanleyi; assembly: GCA_036873755.1. Lineage (NCBI taxonomy): Eukaryota > Metazoa > Mollusca > Polyplacophora > Lepidopleurida > Hanleyidae > Hanleya > Hanleya hanleyi. Next base: position 1,179 of record JAVTVY010016514.1, on the reverse strand, counting down.
CATGAATGATATCCCATGTATGTAGTAGTAGAGTTAAAAAAAGGTTTATGGCTTGATATTAATATATCGGCGATCAGTTTTCTTGGACAAAGATACTATTAATGAACTCAGATGGTCAATAAGGTTCTGATGACGGAGTGTAGTATAGACAGTCGAGAAATTCCATGAGGATACATGTCTGTACAGTACGTGACCTTTAGCATCATGTTCTTCCGTAAGACATTTTGAGACTTTCAATATCCACATACATTCAACGTTTTCAGAAATAGTAACGCAGTACCGTTCCCAAACTATTTTAACCTCCTGAAGGGCCCTCATCAACAAGCTTTTAAAACCAGCTATGATTCTAGCTTTGTATGGTGATTTATGCATTTGGGAGTCCAGTATACTTTTGGTATGACAAATTTTCCCCTGGTCGGACTCCAATATTGCTAATAAATTTTTCGTCAGCAATACTGATGAATTATTCATCAGCAATATTGGAGTCCGCCAAAGGGAGAATTTGTCTCCATTTCTTTTCTCAATTTATTCAAATGATCTGGAGGAGGCTCTAACAAATTGAAGTGATATGCAAGAGGTGGGAAAATTTGACGACGTCTGGTGACTAAAGAGCAACTATATGAAACTGCAGGAAAGCATCCCTCGGCACCTAACATTCAGACCCGAGAATACGGTGGATTTTCGGACGTAGCCTTAGTATCTCAGCCGCGCTTTTATTGCAGATGTGCATGTGGAGACTTTGAAGTATCCACACGGTGCTGGGGCACAGGACATTGCAATAAGTGCTAGAAATGGAAATGTCCCACTTAAACGGATCATGGATCTGCAGATCATGGACGGCCCAATATTTATGGTAAAATGTTTATAGATTTTTGTAAGAGTAATGAATATATTATACTAAATGGCAGGATGGGTGCTGATACAGGTATTGGAAAGAGGACCAGTAAAAACGCTAGTTTGTTGTCTATGCCATTGGTCCCGCTGAGTTTTTATTTTGTGTTAAAGGTTTTGAAGTTCTTGAGTTTAGTAAAAAAAAATCCAATGTACATTGTGCCCTAAGCTACAAATTACCAGATGTATGGATCAGAGACTGATTTTCTAAATCTTGTTGATGATATTAAATATTGCGAACCTGAAGGTAAATTATTATATGCTAGCAATGTATAACTCCAGATTGTT